>JBAHVQ010199562.1:0-13415 GCA_036872915.1 Nanipora kamurai
GATGAAAGTAACTGTTATTTACAGTCACCTTTGATGCCTCACAAATGTGGGACATCAAAGCCAATTGCCAGAGTGCTAATATATACTTATATAGATAGATATTATATTTATGTATATGTACCGTATATATCTTACAAAAAGAAGCTGCTTCTGTGTGCGTTTAACTCTTTCCTGTCCGAGGACTTTCCCCTTGACGATTAACCAGAGTTAAATACTAAAGTCTCCATAGGTCACTGAGGACCTATATGGACAGGAAGTGGTAAAAATTTTTTCGATATCTCATAACGTCATCCTTGCCTCTGTACTGTAATATAAAATGAAAATTAAGTCACCAAGTCTCTGTACTATAAGAGAAAATGACGCTCGTCTTCTGACAGATGAATAGATATTCAACAACTGACTTTCACTGTCACGATATTAGACGTGACTACCTCTTGACGTTCGGCTGTCAACAAAAGCAAGAATGAGGTTAATAAAAAATACTTTACAAAGGTATAGCCAGTGCATTATGGCATATGTCTAATAAGAAGAGAATACCCTATAATATAAGATTAACTTTATAAATAATTTATACCAATTTGTATCCACTTGTCCAAATTGAGTGGTACATAACTCAATTGGGTATCACCTATCTATTAATTATTCCTTCTTGCTTCCCAGCAGGGTTTGTAAGGTAGCATTTTTTCCTCGGTTAAATATGAGTGGGTTGGAAAACATACTCAGCAAAGTCACAAACACTGTTCCCAGATTCATTCATCCTGTAGTCTGTTCGTTTGCTCACCGTTCATTTCTCTGAGTGATTTATTTGGGTACTTTTGTGTTCAGGAAAGAAAAATTGCCTTGCCATTCAACTAAGTTGTCCAACAGCAATTTCAGGTGTGTACTGGATTAACCCATTAGGAGGATCATTCAAAAATAGAATTCAGGTATTCTGTGACATGACAACAGAAGGAGGTGGATGGACCCTTGTTTACAGCTATTCCTTTACAGACTATAGTTCATTTACCTCCTCGAGTAATGCTGTCACCCCACGTCCTAGTTGGCCTGCCAGTAGTGCCAATGTTCCCATTTCCACCACTATTCCACTGAGTGAGTCAGTAAATGGTGCAATGGATTTTGGTCTTTGGAAAGTGATTGGAAAAGAGGCTCTAATTAAGTCAACCCTAAATGACTGGATTGTATGTAAACCTGATGGTGGCAGTCTTGTGGAGAAAATAGATGGATCCATTAGCTGCAAAAATATCAAAAATGTAGCTACAAGTTGTAAAGGCGTCTCTCCAAGGCACATCGAATGGCACAAATGTGGCCCAAATTTCGAAGCGAAGAGTACATTTTATCGCTTCGATGGATCTACTACCTCATGCTATCCTCAACAAGATCCTTGCGGCACGGATTCTCCAAGTAACCGTAAACAAAGCGTATCAAATCCTAGAGGAACAATCTTCATCCGATAAACGAAAGTTGCTTCATAGACCAGTCATACGTGTATCTTGAGTGTTCTATTTCAGAATCATCTTCGGGTAATATGAAACGATAAATTCACAATAGTCCTACATTGCTAAAGTCAATTGAAAAAGTTGATTCAAGAGGGATTTGATCTCGCATATCCTCCTCATGGATAGTGTTAAGATTTTGCAAAAACATTTCGTGCACTTGGATAACAATCGTCCATCCAGGTAGACTTGATAGCTTAACAGGCAGAGCGGCGGACCGGATTTCCGAAGATGCGAGTTTAAATCCCGCTCGAGTGAGTTTTCTTAGTTGACTTCAGTAGTGCAGTATAATTGTGAATTTATCGCAGATGACTTTCTTATTAGGACTCTTACACTGCAGGATTTTGTTTTTCTTGTTATAAACAGTTTGTATTGTTTTTATTCAGGTATAGATGAAAATGTATACCTTGTTAGTTACGTGTCACGCTGCATTTTGGCTTACAAGTACAAAAAATTACGAGTACAAAATGCTTGTAACGAGTACAATATCCATGCTTTAATGTCCACTAAACTAACTCATAATTAAGTTATTTACTCAGCGACATCAAAGTTTTCACTCTTTTATCCATACTTCTGAAATAGTAAAACTTTCGGAATTTGAACAAAATTACAGACTACATATACAATTAAGAAATAAACAACATATACAATTAAGCGTATTCTTTGCGTCAGGATATAAATCAAAATATCGCAGGATATTTGTTCTCGTCTCGTTGAAAGAAAGGTGGATAATAATAGTGAATTTTTACGTATATCCTTTAACTTACGTGGATGTCAGTTTGTCGAACATCCCAAAGTCATATTCGTGATCATATTGTTTATATATGGCGAGAAATACTTGTACACCCAGTCTGGCGCACTTAGGTATTCAAGTCGACTAAGGTAGTTTGGTTTTTCAAGTGTAAGTTGCATTTATTTGTGCAAAATACTCTTAAGCTTGCAAACATAGAACTGTTTTATCAGGACGGAGGAAACTTCAATATTCTGGTTACTGTACAGAGCGATGGTTACGTTGTCGTAGTGTGCATATGTGCTGTTAACCTGCAAGTCACAATATATATTTAATGATTCGTGCAGGCAGGTGTATATGCAATTGGACTCGAAGTTCCCAACAAGGCATTTACACCAAAGCTAAGATCGATATAGTTACGGTTGATTTTACGGAGGGAGGAAAACTAGAGAACCCAGAGGATAACCTGCAACTGGGGGAAAACCCTACAACAATTATACTCACATGACTCATGAGTTTCAAGCTTGTCAGTTATACGGAGCATTCTGAGGCGGTAACCCATTCAATTACCTCCGACATAAATGACGAGAAGCAACGAGCTAATTGCACATGCCTCATCTCGACAGGTCTCATCAGTAAGTACTTGTTCCTTCACTAAAGCCTTCATATTACTTGTTTATAATACATTTACCAGAGCCTAAAATTTGCAGAGTTGTTATTACTTCTCGAAATGTTCAGCACGATGCTTACTTGACCAATTTCTTCTCAGCCACTAACGGTTCGTCTGTCATTAGTCAGTTCCTGGATTTAAAAGTCGATTACCTTCCATCATCGCTGTTTCCTCGCCAAATATTCCTTGAATCTCAATAACGATGCTACTTCTTTATTCAGACGACATTAATAGCAGTATCAATTGATCATCATACCCAACGACTCCTTTGTTTCATGACCAAAAGTATGGGTTTGTATATCCTTCTTTAATACGTAGACATCATTGGCTATACCATAGATGGTTCGTTGGAACGAGTACTTTTTGTGCTTCACAAAAATTATAGTTCGTTGACTACCATTTGACTCGCTCTTAATGCTTTATTCCCGTCCAGGGCTCTCACATCCGGTTGCTAGGAAATCCTTAGATTCAGGGTAAAAATTCCTTAGATTGACTAAAATTTCCTCAAAACCGTGACCGAGCCTGGTTCCCAGGAATATGGGGCCTGGGAACTAGTGTAAAAAGGCGGCAAAGATTGATTTTGTTATTATCACTCATCAGTTATATTACTCAAATAGAGAGTTTCTCGTTGAGCTAGTCAAGCAAATACGATCACGCTTCATCATGAACGATCCAATTTTTCGCGTGCTAGAATTTCTCATTCCAAGCAATGCGACCAATTGTTCACCGCCATCATTACACGAGCTGTTCTTGACGCTGCCTTACTTGGGCGACGTCGCAGACAGGGAACATGCTGACCTGGAATGGAGACGGCAATCTTTGGAGGAGTTGGCAGAATTGACACCTGAGGAACCGTCGCATATTTTCTGGCAGAAGAGGCTAAACGCAAAAACAACCAACGGATCTTTCAAATATCCAAATCTACGAAAATTTGTCGCCTGCGTGATGTCCTTGCCGTTCTCGAATGCATCCGTTGAGAGACTTTTCAGTCTACTAAAGTTGATTAAAACCAGCACAAGAAATGCACTAAAGAGAGAAACACTCGTTGGCCTTATGCACGCCAACGAGGGAATGAAAGTCCATGGAGTCCATGCACACCAAGTAGAATTGGATGAAGATTTTGTGCGCATGGTTAAAAATGTGAAAAGCAATCTCACTGACAGTCAGGTTCGAGAACTTATCACAGAAGTTGAGAAGAGTTGAAAAAAACCAGTGATTGATTAACACATATTATGCAAAAGAGCGAACATCTGTTACTAAACAGTCAGACTCATTGTAATAAACTAATAAGTAATAACAACAACTTTTATTTGTTGTCTCATTTTGTTCAAATTTCATGACTTTTGTAGTTTTGTTAATAAAAGTAAATATTTCAGATAAAATTCAGAATTCCTTAGAAATTCCTTAAAAAATATAATACCTCAAACAATCCCTTAAAAAGTAAAAAAAGGTCGAAATTTCCTTAGTTTTAGGAAATTTCCTTAAAAGTGAGAACGCTGAACAGAACAGTCCTCAGAATGCGTAAATGTCTGCTAATGCGCCCGCATTTTTTTGTTACAAAGCAGAAATTCTCCTGCCCCCGATCTCCTCCCTAAATTACCAGAGTAAACATAACAATTTCTCCTAGATCCCCGAGGGACATTCGTCGCTAACCCCGCTAATTCCCCCTGTTTCCCCTTGATTTGTCCCGGGGTTGTACCCCCCAGGGATGGCCGATGATAGGTGCATAACTGCTGAGCGTCATAGGGACATAGGGACATAGAGCGTCAAGAACATAGTTTTCAAGGGAAGCGATTCTTAGTCTTCAACAGCAGAGATCATTTGCGTTGTACCTAGCTTTTCGGGCGAAAATAAGATGTGAGTTATCCAAGAAAGAGAATGTCTTCGGTCTAACACAAAGTGATTAGTAACTATAATATAAAATATAGCCTACACTTTGCCACTTTGCAAATTCTTATAAAGACTGGAATAAAAATAATTGAATAAATGCCGTCCTAATTGTGCAAGTCGGAAATTGTAATTCGCTTGCAGATGTACAATTTTAGTCTACAGCAAGAAAATTTTTAATTTTATTACTTTCGGCTGCAACCCACGGATTTTGTAAAAGTCACATACAAAATAATGTCCTACCAATGATGCATACTCTTTAATCTAAGTACGGTCAACCAGTTCTACGAATCTCTAGCACACTTCCAAGTTTCCGAGTTAAACACTTCCGAGTTTCAAAAAAAACCAAACTATTTTAACTTGAACTGGAACTCGTACGTAAACAAAAGTGTGCAGTGATTATTGGACGAGGTTGAGCAGAGTCACTTGGGGGCTTACGCAAGCTGCGAAGATGAGGGTTATAAACGAAGTTATTAATCAATCAATCAATCAATCAATCAATCAATCAATCAATTAATTTATTTACTATATTGTAATTTTTACAGCGGGATAGAATTTAACTAAATTACATTTCATTTGCCAGATCTGGTCAGGGCGTCTTTAAGAATCTATATCCTATAGACGCCTTGGTCAGATCGGGTGTAACTTTATAGAATTTTTTTTTAAATACATATATTCAAGAGCTATTTAGCACTAATTGAAGAGAAGAAAAGAGTAATAGATAATATGGTTGGAGATTGGCAGAAAAACTCCAGGGAGTTTGTAAAAAATGGCAATCACCAAATGTAATAATTCTTAAGTATACTAGGCAAGGTTTCTATTCTAAAATACACTGTTCAACTTTTCATCATTTCAGCAAATAAAAAAGCTTTTTTTTGAAAAGGTTTTAAAGTTTTGGACCAAGTGATAGTATCATCAAGAGGGTTCCAAAGTAAGGTCCCGCTTTGTCTTAGGGTCATTTTTCTAGTTGTAGTTCTTACTTGAGTGACATGTAACGCCAGATTTAGACATGTGGTGGCCCCTGGGCAGCCTTCAGTAGTGGAGGCCCACCCGACCATAGAATACTAAAAAGGTGAGAAGACATATTTAGTCATATATAAAGTATATTTTTCAAGAACCAAGAATCTGAATAAAAATGTACATCTATAAACATCATGATCAATCTATATAAGCATCTACTGTAGTTCCTATGCTTCAAGTATAACGGATCTGAATAAGCTAGCACATGATCAATCTATGAGATTATAAGAATCTGCGAAGTTCTTACGTTTCAAGGCACTCACAAATACATTTTTCCTTACAAATTTTTTTTTCATGAAATATGTGGAGGCCGCCTGGTTGTTTCCACAACCCCAATGGGCAACTGTCCAGCTTGCCCATGCCTAAATCTGGCGCTAGTGACATTATCAATTAAAGGTAAGTCAAATCCGAGTATATGGAGCAACTTTGTTGCCATGGCAAAAAATTGTGACGTCGTTAGTATGTCACAGTAGTAAGGGCTTCGAATTTTACGATGGTTCAAAATGTGGTTTAGAGAAGTATTTCTGGTTGTTTACGTTGAGATGTTTGCATAGCAATAAATTTCTTTCTCTTCATCAAGGCGGACATTTATTCATTTTTACTATTATAATGAAAACGTTCGGTGGAAATTCAGTGTTAGCAGGTGTTCGGAAATGGTCTGTTTTAATTGTTCTATTTTTGCATTGTTTTTCTACACATAAAGACGGTGTTAGACCATGCAATTTTTCTTGCAACTTGTCTCGCAACGGCTGATCAATTTGCTGCGTTGTAGTTGCATGGGTAGTGGTGTTACACTTTGCAAGGTTTCTCGCAACATGGCCCACAATTCTCTGACCCTGGAGATGAAGACACTGGGGACGAAGCTTGAAGGCATACTTTTATTGGCTGATCAAACAAAACGTTGCAAGACAAGTTGCAAGAGGTGTGTGCAATGCTTCAAAATCTGTTGCGGGTTGCCAGAATCGTTGCAAAAAGTAGAGTTTGATTCTAGTTCGTGCAATGCTTGTTGCAACAAAAATGATGCAAGAATTAATGATTGCGAGATGTCACACCACGCAACTTCTCGTACAACTTGGTTCGCAACAAAACTGCGACAAGCTGCACGAAAAATTGCATATAGTGTAACACTGCCTTAAGGCCAAGATAAGTTTAGGAGAAGTCCTAAAATTTCAGAGCCACTGCTCTAATGGTTTACGAGATATAAAGTCGGTGCGGGCACTTCCCTCCCCCCAGTCTAGACAGGGTTAGCGTGTTGCTTACTGAGCATGATCTCTGACATCCTATTATCCCTTTCCCGGTAGTGCCTCTCCCTTTGACAAGTAAAATCGTCTGGCGTTAGCCCGAGTAAAATAGTCTAGCGTTAGCCAGAGTAAAATAAAAAAGTCTGGTGGCATCGTGAAAGAGTTAGTTGTTTAGATATCCGACCCTTTCCCGGCAATGCCTCTCCCTTTGACGAGTAAAATCGTCTGGAGTTAGCCAGAGTAAAATAATAAAAGTTTGGTGGCGCCAGGAAAGAGTTAAAATCTACCTTCCTACATTTTAATTGCCAACCGTCTCATCTCTTGTCAGTCAGTACCAGCACTCCTTATCACAAATATTTTGATCTGACCGTGCGTTTCCCACAAACCATCGTCGTGACCATGGCGGATGTTTGAAATAATGTGGTTTGCCAATCGTCAAGATAATTACACGAAACAGGCTTTTTCTTCCAGAAAATCCTGCCTGAGCCCATTGCATCCACTGTTGCTTTGGTATTTTCTTCAACGTGTTTTTCAACATTTCAGATCGAGCGATGTTTTTTTTCGCGCAGTAACATAAGAATTTTCAGCTGATTCATTACATAACTCCATCTCACCTGACTTTACTCGATCTATTCTGATTGGCTTTTACTTTGGATTTGAGGATGTTCAGACGTATTTAGTCTCATAGACATTCACGCGTTGCTAAGCAATGTTAAAATAAACGTAAATACTCGTAGCGCTTCCGATTTTTAAGAAAAAAGTTGTACATTGTACATGTGGTTGTTTGATGATGTACTATTGTGACGTCATCATAACGTCATCGAAAAGCAAAAATCCTATAATTTTCATATATTTTAAAGTTACATTATTTCAGTTACATTATGGTTACAGTTTGGACTTCTTTCGCCGAAAAAAGATGCATGAATTTTAAAAATATTTAAAATGTGTCCGAGATATCAACATTTTTGGGTGAAAATGCCTTAAAAATACACAAAAATTGTAATACAATAATTTGATTACTAATAATCAAATGCATAATCTCGTAGATAGCTAATGACGTTCAAAAATATAGCATATTATTAATTATGGCGAGAATTATAAAGTTTAAGTTTTTTATTGACGTTGGAGTGACGTCACCATGTCACGTTTCCTAAAGAAAAGACTGTGCCTGCATATTCCACACATGCCATATCTTGGTCATTCATTAAATATGTAATCCCTTCCTGAAATAAGTTCGCTGATGAAATGAATTGTCTTGAGCAACTGTAGGATACCAACGGAATACGTCCAATTCGAGCACTCTTGGGTTTCTTGAGGACGTTGGTGTGACGTCAAAATATTATTATTATTTATTTATTTCGTTTATCCACGCTAACATCGTCGGCAAAAGCTGGTTTCCACGATGGGCGTGTAAAACAATATAAGGGAAAATTACATTACTTACAACCAAAACAAAAATAGCAGAATGAATAACTATATTACATTGATGATAAACAAAATAGTAGATGATAGAATCTTAGGTTGAATCAACATTATAAGTAGCAATTTTTCGTTTAAAAATTGTAGATGATTTACTATCTCTTATATTTGATGTGAAAGTGACGTAAATAATGTTGAAAGATGTGATGCTCGTGCATCCAGAAAATGACAATAAGAACTGTTGCACTGAGTACGAGGAAAAAAAGAAGAGTGAGAGTAGCCGTAAGAGAGAGAGAGCTAGAACAATAAGAATAGCGTCAATTCAATAAAGAAATTACAGCTAACACGACTTGACTATATGGGCTAATCTATCCTCCGCGAGAGAGGTACCGCCATATAAACGACAGAGAAAGGTCGCTGCAACAGCAGCTTTGAAAACGGTTGAGGGGCTACGCCCCATGTGACCCATTATTTTAATTAAAAAATACACATTTCTTAAGAAGTACTGAGAGCAGAATGAGAGAATTTCAAGAGTATAATAGAGTGTTCAGGATAATTCTTATCTTCTACCTAAGTAAAAATTTAAAGGTAATTTGGATATGATAGATTTGTTATTCGTTAGGTTTATCTTTGATTAGTTTCTTTAACTTACTATTATTCCTATTTAATTGATTATTACCCTTGAGTATACTACTTTTCCTTAAAATTAAGGACCGTTCATACCTTGAGACCCAGGTTAGTCACTGGGTGTGCTAAATTTTAGATTATCAGTCCAAGAAACACCGGTTCACCAGCACGTGCATGGGCTCTTTGATTTTGGTATATACATAGTCAAAAGACATGGAAGTTCTATTTCGTGTGGGAGCCTTCTTTTGATCTTCGAATTTCAATGAACATATTACGAAGAGGACTGACCAAAAAGATCTTAAAACGAATTGGTTGCTAAAGGGTTATGCTCCCGGTTAATGTTTATTAATTACTCCCTTTCCGTATAGATTATCAGTGACTTATGGAGACTTCAGTATTTAACTCTGGCTAACGCCGCACGATTTTACTCGAAAAGGGGAAAGTCCTCGGACAGGAAAGAGTTAAATTCTACTAAACTTCTATGTTCAAATATATTCCAAAGCCAACGTTTTGAAAATTTGCCAGAAGATTGCAATGTTAGTAAAGCGATGGTTCGTTTTACTGGTGTTGTTAAAATGCAGTCATAAGAGAAGCAGATTATACATCATGATGTACGGGTTATTTCTTAGTTTCTTAGGTTGTTATGTAAATGCACGGATTTTCGCTTGGATTAAAATTTCCTTTAGAAATTTTTCCTTTCTGTAAGAGACAATCGGACTTTGTTTGAATATCTGAACTAGGTATGGCTGATTTTGAATTCGAGGCCAATGATTAATCGGAGTATTTTTAATATTTAGTAGATCCGAGTTATACGTAGTGACAAACGGTGGGATCTAATTTAGTTGACGTATGTTTGCCCGAGCTCGTTCGAAATAAGCGAAACGCTTCCGTTTTAATAAAATCTTTTTTAGTGTTGATAGAAAAAAACTTTAGTGTACAGGAAAACATTTTTTGACGACATTTTATTTGTAAAAAGTAAATGGTTTGAACCTCGAAGAATCGTGACATTTTTGTGGAAGTTGATCGTCCAGGTTAGTGTAGTCTTGCGAAAGACTGTTAGTGGAAGTGACTGACACTTCGACGCCCTTAGCGGCCGTCATCTTCAAAGTCAAAGGAAGAGTAAATGTCAGGTTCGCCTATATTGGTATCTGGTTCGTGCATCAGAAGTGGGCGGTCATATGAGTCATAGAGGTAGGTACTTGTTTGTGAAAAGTGTAAGGCGAGAAATTTATATGTAGATTACACTAAGTTTTGAAGCTATAGTTGAGACGGACTAAAGTACTGCAGGCGCAAAAAAGGACACGATTGTTAGCTGAAAGAAACGAAGAAAGTTAATTCTGTACTCGGCGAGATTTTCCCGTATAAATATAAATAAAAGTGATTTTAACCACGTTTGATGATCTGAGATATATTAAAAATGTAATCATCAAGAACCCGTGAAAAATTGAAAATGTCCTCTACATCTGATATTCCGCAAAATTTGGGATATTTTTTGCAACCAAGGGGACTTAGGAGTCGTCTGGTAAATGTAGGAGAAAAAATTATTTTTCAAAGTCAATTTCTGCTACCAGGGGGGTGTTTCTTATCGTTTAAATTTGAAATAGCGTCCGCAAAAAATGTCAAGCTGAAAATGGGATGTTTTTCAACTGGTTACAAGTATGAGAGGGTTTTAATAAGGTGGAAAAGTTTCACCAAAAATGGTGCTCATTAAGAGCAACGCGGAAGTCGTAAATTTGCAGCATCTTCTATTGCGCGCAGTTGATTAAAGGCATCACTGATTTTAGCGTGACTGATCTCATGCAAGAATGAGCACAAGAATAAATTTATGCAAATAATTGAACACAACAACCGTTATTACGATGATATTCAGTTATCAAAAAGGCTCTCTGTCCAGGTGTAAACTGGGGTCTCTCCATTTGCTCGGGTTCGTGTCAGCATAAAAGACGAGAAAGACATACCTAAATGAATTCCAAAAAAAACCACCACAGGCCTATCAATTGGGTATTAACGAAATGTTTTATATGCTTTGAATAATTAATTCAAAACAAGTTCCTCAAAACAAACCTAGGCGATTTGGAAGAACGTATTCGAAACGAAATGGAGAGTTTGAGGCAGGACAGACAAATGGTTGACGTGCGGTGTTCAGTATGCTCAGGCCAGCGAACGTTTGTTTGCAAAGAAACGGTGGACATGTCGAGGACTAACATGACGAACCGAAACAATTTTATTAAATCTCTTTGCCGTTGTGTTCAATTATTTGCATAAATTTATTCTTGTGCTCATTCTTGCATGAGATCAGTCACGCTAAAATCAGTGATTCCTTTAATCAACTGCGCGCAATGGAAGATGCTGCAACTTTACGACTTCCGCGTTACTCTTAATGAGCAACATTTTTGGTGAAACTTTTCCAGTTTATTAAAACCTTCTCATACTTGTAACTAATTGAAAAACATCCCATTTTCAGCTTGACATTTTTTTGCGGACGCTATTTCAAATTTAAACGATAAGAAACACCCCCCTGGTAGCAGAAATTTACTTTGAAAAATAATTTTTTCTCCTAGATATACCAGAAGACTCCTAATTCCCGTTGGTTGCAAAAAATATCCCAATTTTTGCGGAATATCAGATGTAGAGGACATTTTCCATTTGGGACATTTTTTTTTATACACCCTGTAGTTGGTGCTGTAAGTAATGCATTTTGCCGATTTCCAGTCAATGTTGTGTTTCGTTTGTCGGTGGTGTTGGGCAATGTGGTTGGTTTTGTCTCCGTTTTTTGTCGGTAGTTTGTGTTCTGTGAGCCGTACATTTAAGTTTCTGCTAGTCTCCCCTATATAAGTGGCTTGGCAGTCGGAGCAACTAATTTTGTAAACTGCACCTCGTCTTTCGTGTGGTTGTTCTCTGTTCTTAACGTTAGTCAGTACATGTCGTAAGTTGTGATCGGTTTGTACACGACTCGTATGTTGTATGGTCGTAAGATACGCGAGATAATCTCAGACGTACCTTTTATGTGGGGTAGCGTTGCTGTAGTTGTTGTCGGACTTTTGTTTTCGTTGCGTTCATTCTTTGTAAGTGTTAAGTTTAATGAAGTCGTAGTTATAGTTGTTTTTGTGGAAAATACGTTAAGTAGTCATTTTCCTGACGGAGAGCGCCGAGTGAGTCACAAATGAGTTGTGCGCGTCCCGTCAATGTTTTGATGGTAGTACCATTGTGTGGAGTTGGATTGTAAGATGATTGGTCTAGTAGCCTGTCAGTATGCGTTGGTTTTTTGTAGATAGTGGTCCGTAGTTTGTTATTGTCACGACTTACCAAACAGTCTACAATCAATGACAAAAATAATTGGCACGACATTGTAAAGTTGTTTTCAAATATTACACTGCTAGGAAATCGGATGTTTCCTCTCTCCTCTCCCTCCTTCCCCCCCTTCCCCCGTTCCTATGTTGTTTCCAATGACAATAAAGTTACAATGTATAGTACCACGCTGTAAACACGTCATTTAGGCAGCACACAACATTGAAAGGGGGTAGAGGGGGAAGAGAGGAGTAGGAGGGTACGGAACTGGTTAACATGCATGTTCGTACCAACAATTTTATCAAAGATTGTCTGAAAATGTCGAAGGTATTAAAACGATGTATCTCTCATATGACATAAGAAATACGTGTAAAACTTGATATACCTTAAATTAAATCAAAAACATGTTATAATATGCTTTCAAAAAATGACATATTAATTACATGACGTCACTGTTCCATTATGTTATAAAATTAAACTTTGGAAAATGGTTTCCAAGATACAATTGAATGACAAACAACGCCCTTTAGCTGTGTTCCTGTGGCAGGAAAAGAAATATGCATATCAACAAACCGCTTTAAGAACCAAAATGTCTAAATCAAGTGTTTTGCAAGTTCTTCAAGAACATTTACGTAAACACCCGAAACGACAAAACAAAAGCTGTAAACGCGGCCGACCTGAACTTCAAAATTTTGGTCCTACAAAATTTGGGCTGTGTTCCTTCCTTAACTTCAAGCTTTGCTTTGATTCCCTTAATAGTTGCTAGTCCTGGTTTGAAGATATTTGGGTGTAAATGAATTGTGTCATACACCAACGTAAAATATTTCTCCCCAGTCTACCTTTACCTTAGTCAATCTCTTTAAAAAAAGGGATAGTTCCGATCCCTCTACAAACCACAGTTTGTACATGGACATGGAGATAGGGCCTGAAGGAATTTCACAGACGGATGTGCCCTCTACGTTGTTTAAAGGGCATATGAATCGTAAAATTCAGTTTCGAAGAAACCCGCTCACATGATAGAACACTCGAAATTGTGAAGA
>JBAHVQ010199573.1:0-13413 GCA_036872915.1 Nanipora kamurai
TTCTATTTTCAACATATATCACGCTCTGCTTGTATGCATCGAGCACTGTAACACGGAAAATCAAGACACAGACTTCCAATATATATAATATATATATAATATATATATATATTTAACTACAGACGGAACCGTTTCGGCCTTTTTTATATATGTATTTATATATATAAATATCGAGCAACTTATCGATATACTTGCAAGTTGAATATCGATCAACTTGCTTTAAAATGGACAAATCAAGCTGGTAGAGGAAACATATACTTCGTCGAGGGTAATCACAGATGAATGGCATAAATTTTGTGAACGCAGTGACAGCTGTCAAATTAAATATAGAGTTGTCGCAACACCACAATTCTTAGTGACTTTAAATTACATACCACTGAGTACTTTAATAAAAGTACAAAGGAACGGTCACTCCCAAAATTGAAAGCATTTCATTTTCGACGTTTCGACTAACTTGCAGTCATGATCATTTTTCCTGGTGATAACTGCAAGTTAGTCCAAGCACCTAGAATATAAATGCTTTGAATTTTCGGAGTTACCGTTAATTGTTTTGCTTAGTGACTTGGTGACACAGTTTGTTTTCAGAGCTCACTGGTTGCTGTAAAGACGACTTGAGGGAACAAGTCGAAAGAACAGCATAATTTAAGAAAAGTTTTATCTTTTAATGTTTCTTTTCTGATCTTCTCGATGAGTACAGCATGTTCTTCTTTCACTTCCCACTTTATAATGTTCTCTGTCCTGTCGTTTCCTGTCTCAACTAACGGATGTCTAGAGAGGTAGTCTAACGGGTCTGCTTCATCTTTGCCTTGCTCATAAACTAATTCATAATGTATATCTTGCATTTTCATCACCCACTTCTCTATTCTCGGATGCATCTTGGCTTTCGCTTTGTCAAATAGTGGTAATAGGGGCTTATGTGCTGTGACAATTCTGAATCTGGGTGCTCCTAGAAGGTAGATTCTCAGTCGTTCTTCGCCCATTTGATAGCTAACGCGTCTTTCTCTGTTTGGCTGTAGTTCTTCTGCCTTTCTCATAGTTCGGCTGATGAAGTGCACTGGTTGCATGCCTTTGTCGGTCTTCTGAAGTAGTGCAGCTTAGAGGCCTTCATTGAAGCTGGTTTCGGTGCGCAGAATGATTGGTTTACTTGGATCGAAATAAGCCATGGCCTTATCGCTCGATATGCTCTCTTGTATCGTTCTGAATGCTCTCGTCTCTGCCTTGCCCCACTGGAATTCACTACCTTCCTGGTTAGTCGGTATAGGGGTGCTGCTACGGCTGCGTAATTACTGATGAAGTTGTTTAAATAGCTTGCCAGTCCTAGGAAACTACAGAAACGACGTAGAGCCACTTGTTCTCAGGTATTCAACATTCTTGGATAGCTTTCACTTTGTCTGTTGATGGTTTTAATCCATCTTCGGAGAAAATGTGTCCAATGAATTCTGTCTCTTCCTTCTGGAAGTCGCATTTCTCTTTATTGAGTATTACCCCATGGTCCTTCGCTCGTTGAAGCACTGTTCACAGTACGTTCCTGTGCTCTGTTACATCTCTTCCTCCTATTAGGATGTCATCTCTCTTTTGACGCAATGGTGGATGTCTCCGACATCTTGGGATGAGGTGCATTTGGTGCACTTATAGGTGCACTTGGTGCACTCCACATGCAGCGAATATCAGTTTTCTGGGTCTGTAATTCCCCCACGGTGTGCTGTCTTGTTTCGTCTTGTTTCGGAGTCTAGTGGAGTCTAATTCGTCCATGATATTTGCGCTTGCTCCACTGTCTGGTTCCACACTTGTATCCATGTCTCCTACTCTGACAGTCACAGTTTATTTACAATCGCCTGATCTGACTCTCCTTGCGTGCTGTACGTGTCTTGCCGTCATCTTGAAATATTCACTGTCTGAGTCACTGCTGGTTCCTAAATAATAGCTTTCGCTATGATCGTCTGGTGTTGTTGCTTCAACGGTTTTTGCTTGCCACAGCTCTTTAGTTTTAACGTGGCTTCTTGTTTCTCTTCTCTTTTACAGCAAATTGCCAAGTGGTTCTTTTTGTCACATTTCAAACACCGCTTTCCACAAACAGCACAACTTTTACCTGGTTTCTGGGCATCTGTCTTCCCACAGTATTCACAATATTGACTTTTTTTTTTGCCTCTACTTTTCTTCCCATATCCTTCATATCGTCGTGGTGCTTGCTTGGGTGGTCTCTTAGATTCGCGCTTGAATCGACTAGCCCTTCTCTGGGGCTCTCTATGCTGCATGCCCACTCTCGCTAATTTATGCTCTTTCTTCATATCTGTAACCTGCTTGCTTATGTCTTCCCTTTGACTAGTTTCTTCAATAAACTGGTCCAAATTCCATTTGTTCTGAATTGCTCGTTTTATCGGCTCATTATCTTTAACTGTTTGGATCAAGTGTTCCAGTAGTTGCTCATTCTCTGTCGTTCCAAATTCACAGTCTCTCGCCTTCTATCTCAATTTGGCTGCGTAACAAACTATTGTTTCACCTGCTTCGATTCTCTGCTTGCTGAAGGTATATCTGGCGTGGTGCTTGTTCTTTTTCAGCAAGAAGTGGTTACTCAGCTTCTGTTTTAGTTTTTTGTAATAGTCATCCCCCTCTTCTACCGTCGCATCCGGTAAATTTCTCGCTAAATTTCTGATTTCGTGTCCATCGAATACCTTCAAAACACTCACTTTATCTTTGATTTTCTTGATCTCGAAATATTCTGCTTCGCGTTCAAAATCCTCAAGCCATTCGTTCCACACTCGTCCTACCTCCAGCTGGTTGTCTGGGAGTTTGAACGGTTCGATTCTGAGTGACTTTCTCGTTGACAGGACTCTTATCTGTTGTTGGTGTTGTTCTCCTTCTGTCATGTTGTTGTCTGTCGCCAGGTTTTCTCGACAATTTTCGCTGATTCTCTTGACTCTTTCTTCTCGTTGAAGTTCTCAAGTCTTCACACGTCGTCATCTGTTGTTTACCTGCTGATTTGCTCAGTTATTTCTCGTTTAGCTAATTAAATTCGCCTTAGGAACCGAGGATCCCATCCTGGTCTCCAATGTATTGACTCGTTTGCGCCATTACTCTATCAGTCAAAACATGTTTATTAATTCGTAGATAACGCGAAATACATCAGTGAATGCGTGTGGTCGTAAGTGAAGTACGATGCTATAATTACTGGATAGTACAGGAACCATCTTCAGTACCTGCTGTACCAAGATATCAACAGATGTTGGTGGACATGTATAATGTAACTTGAGTTCCTTTGGTATTGTTTCGCAGTGCCACTGCAACATGATAATACAAGTACATCTATTTCTGCAAACTGACTTTTTGTGCACTAGTTGATGTTTCAGTCACCATGTCCTCAGATCACCAGATTCATCAGCTCGCTCTGAACAAACGCTTGGTTTGGTCTTTTTCATTCGTTTTTTAGCTCTTGTAACTTTACTCTTATCACAAAAACGAATATAGCACTCCCTGTGACATCGTAAATTTGCAATCTCCTCTGTTACTTCTTCTGAACTGGGTGGCCAACATCGGACACTTTCAGCAACCTTGGATGGGATTTCTTTTGGTTCGCCATCCAAATTGATTCAGTTTTCGCAATAGTTCTGTACTTTCGCTAATGTATGCGATGTCAATTTGAGCAATTCACCCGTTTTCCCATTAAAAGGAATAAAAAATTGGTAAAAAGGTGATCTTTTGCTGGCCTCTTCCATATTTATTAATGTTTATGTGACCACGTGTCTTGAGTACCGCGAATACTTCCTGTAAGCATCTTAGTACATCAGATGAACCACCGAATACAAAATCGCCTACAGTTGAGTAAATCTGATTTGAAAATTTCCTGAGAAATAATGCCAAGACTGCGGTTTTTTGCTTGTCGAAACAAAGATATTTGAAACAAGTCTGACGAAGTCTTCTAATTACCGTTTTAATATTGTAGCACCAGGATCGGGGCAACGGAATTTAAAGATTTTGAATCACAGATAGCTGCCTAAAACAGTCAACATTCCCAAGATTTTCCAAATACAGTGAGTTGAAATTTAGTTTACGAGATATTGCATAACATGTATGTAATGTATCCGTTTCGGTTCCCGCCTTCTATAATTATGTCCGCCTCGTTTCGGGGGTGTTCAGGGGACCGCCATATTGAACGTTGTTGTTTTGAGACAAGACACAGAATAGTAAAAGAGAAGTCATACAAAACCAAGAGAATACTTTGCATGGTGTCAGGATTGGGATTAACCCTCAAGCATTGATTTAGACGGCGTATAGAGTCCTCGGCTGGACTGGGAATCCGAAAACTTACCAGAACGCTGGAAGCGTTTCCGACAACACGCGGAACTCATGTTCAGTGGTCCGCTGGCGAGAAAGAATAAGGAAGAAAAGTGCAGTTATTTGCTGATATGGGGTTGGAGAAAAGAGTCGGGACATCGCCAACACGTGGAGTGATGTTACCGATGAAGATAAAAAGAAGCTCAAGACATATTTTGAGAGGTTTGCAAATCATGTGGAACCAAAATGCAATCCAGTATTTTCTACAAGTTTCACAAGAGAGTACAAGCGGAGTCGGAAACAATGGAACAGTTCGTGACCGACCTAAAGTTTCTGGTGAGAGAATGTTGTTTTAAGGAACCCGATGAAATGATCTGCGACAGAATTGTCTTTGGAAGAAACTCTCGTAAAATTCGAGAAAAGCTAATCAACGAAGGCAAAGATCTGACCCTGGACAAGGCCATAGACATCGCTCGAACATATGAAATGTTACAATCACAAATAAAGTTAGTGGAGGCAAGCGAGGGAGTCGTACACAGTTTCAAAGGAGATCAACGATCCAGAAAGGAGCCCCCAAAGCCACCCTCAGAGGCACCACAGAGAGGTACATGTGGTAGATACGGAAGTACTCACGCAAAGGATTCATGCCCATCCATGGGAAAACATGCCTAAAATGCAAGAAAGCAAACCACTTCGCCAATATGTACAAAACAAGAGTCCAGCAAGTGCACGAGGTCGGTGACAACACTTACCAAGTAAGCGACAGTTTGTTTGTTGAATCTATCTCAGAAGATGTTAACCAAATCAATCAAGTGTTTGTGATAATTGAAATTGGAAATAAGAAGACGCCAATAAGTTTCTAGCTTGACACTGGAGCCCAAGTGAACGTCATTCCTTTACACGTGTTTCACCAGCTTGGGTGTAATGATCTGAAGAGCACGTCGAAAAGACTGTTTGGCTATGGTGGCAAACTGCTTAAGGTAGCAGGGAAATGCACTTTAGCCTGCTCATACAAAGGGACACAGGGACACCATCAATTCTATGTAGTATCCACACAAGCACCCCCAATACTGGGATTACCCTCATGTTTATCACTAAATCTTATTCAGCTAATATTCTCTGTAGCAGAAAAGGAAGACATTGACACTGTCTAACAAAATCCAGGAGACATATTAACTGAGTACAAAGATGTATTCGAAGTCGAACTTATTATTCGCCCTCCCCGCAAAATCTGGAAAAGGAATCAAAGAGAAAGGAAGCCCTACAAGTCATAGTAAAAGGGTCAACTCAATTGCCACACCGGAAAAGCAACGCACAGGTGCCTTGCGAGTGTGTTTAGATCCAAGAGATTTGAACTGCGCTGTTAAGCGCAAACATTATTCTCTCCCGACGTTAGAGGAACTGACCCTAATGTTGTCCGGTGCAAACAATTTTAGTATCCTAGAGGCCACGTCCGGTTATTGGCAGATAAAACTTGATGAGGAAAGCTCTCTCCTAACCACTTTAAACACGCCATTTGGGCGTTATCGCTTTACCAGAATGCCATTCGGCATACATTCGGTACAGGAGGTGTTCCAAAAGACCCTCGACATGGCATTCGAAGGCATTCACGGGTGCAGATCCATCATTGATGACATGCTCTTTTGGGATCAGCTAAGGAAGACCACAACAACAATCTGAGGAAAGTCCTAGAGTGTACAACAGAGGTCGGGATCAAGTGGAACGCTGAGAAATGTGTCTTTGGAGCAACCCAAGTGAGTTACTTTGGTCATATGTTATCCGACAAAGGAGTACAGCCAGACCCCAAGAAAATTGCTGCCATCCAAGAGATGGAGCCACCAAGAAACAGACAAGAACTCGAGACCATACTCGGGATGGTCAACTATCTGGCCAAATTCACACCAAACCTGGCAGAGACCACTGCACCCATGAGAAACCTGCTAAAGAGAGACTCCGAGTTTGTATGGGATTGTGCACAAGAGTGCACTCCCTTCAGTCACATGAAACAGTTGATTACCTCTGCTGGAACTCTAGCATACTACAATGTAAATAAGGGGGTCACACTAGAAGTGGACGCATCCAGGCACGGTCTTGGTGCTGTGCTCTTGCAGGAAGAAAAGCCAATTGCTTACACGTCAAAGTCCTTAAGTCCCATAGAACAGGACTATGCTCAAATAGAAAAGAAATATGACTTAATGGTTCGCCACAAGCGGGGGAAAGAAATCCCGGCAGCCAAACGAGAGAAGCAGTTGCCCATCGTCAATAAAGCCCTTCTGGAACTACAGGGATGAGCTCTCAGTAATGAAAGGCTTAGTGTTCAAAGGAGAAAGAATAGTCATTCCCTCAGCGCTCAGGAAAGACATGTTGAAGCAAATCCACACAGGACACATGGGCATGGTGAAGTCAAAAAATCGAGCAAAGGAGGTCATGTTTTGGCCCAGCATGAACAGTCAGGTAGAAGATGTTGTTTCAAATTGTCCAGCCTTCACGGAACATCAGAGTTCCAATCCCAAGGAACCAATGATCGCACACAAGCTTGACAATGAACATTATCTGATTGTAGTCGACTACTACAGTAGATATTTTGAATTGGAACGGATGCCCACCACCAGGAGCTCGGCAGTAATCAAAAGATGAAATCCATCTTCGCACGACACGGCATCCCTGAGAAAGTGGTGTCCGACAACGGCCCCCAATTTTCCGCACAGGAATTTGCGCGGTTCGCCAGCGAGTGGGATTTCCGCCACGTCACAAGCAGTCCCACATACCCTCAATCAAATTATCTGGCTGAGAAGGCCGTTCACACTGCAAAACAGCTCCTGAAGAAAGCCAAGTTGGAGAAAAGAGATCCATACCTGAGTCGGTTAGAATACAGAAATGCCCCATTGGATGTATTAGCTACACCAGCCCAACTCTTGATGAGCAGAAATCTGCGCTCTATACTCTCCACCACGAACAACCACCTCAGACCAAGCGTTGTTCATCCTGATCTTGCCAGAGAGAGAATGGAGCAAAAACAGGCCACTCAAAGACATCACTATAATCAGGGAGTTAGAGAGCTGAAATCTTGCAAGTGGTGAAGACGTTCATATCCAAACCAAGTCAGGAAATTTGAAGCCTGCCACCATTCTGGGCCAACATAACACCCCGAGGTCTTACACCGTGCGTACCAGTGATGGAAGTGAGTATCGCAGGAACAGACCTCATTTATTGACAACAAGATCCCTGTGCGCAAAAGAAAATCCAAGGGAACAACGTGACAAACCAGAAACTTCAACAACCACTTCGGAAGGTCACGAAATTATTGAAGAGACCGAATCAGAACCGATGCTTAACCAAAAACCCACAGCCTACCCACAGACCCAGGATCCTTGCAACGAACCATACGCCACCCGATCCGGTCGAGTTGTAAAGCCACCTGTGAGACTTGACTTATGAACCAATTGCGAAAGCACTCTTGGGCGCAATTAGTTGTGTTAACTGTTTATTCCGTTCATTCTGTAAGAACAGAGATGTAATGTATGCGTTTCGGTTCCCGCCTTCTATAATTATGTGCGCCTCGTTTCGGGGGTGTTCAGGGGACCGCCATATTGAATGTTGTTGTTTTGAGACAAGATACAGAATAGTAAAAGAGAAGTCGTACAAAACTGAGAGAATACTTTACAGTGTATATCCAATTAGGTTTAAGGAACGGTATTTCCACAGTCCACATCAAATGAGTTAACAATATTTGTGGCTATCCGAACTGATTTAATGTTAATGTTGAACACGAACTTAGTTCATTTGGGAGCTTGGTAAATATCAGACGACTAATGGACGTTCGTCAAGCTCGTTCTCTCAGATAAACGATTTCTGAGCCCTAGACGGGAATCGAACAACAATAAGTATATTTCCTTTATTATCATATCGTGATTTCCGCTTAGGTAGTACATATGACGAACCTGCACCCTAGCTCACCATCTGAGTCGTGGAAGCTTAATGGTTAGAGTGTCTCACCGGTCATCAGAAGGTTGCGGATTTGATTCCCGTCTAGGGCTCAGAAATCGTTTTTCTGAGAGAACGAGCTTGACGAACGTGCACCAGTCGTCTGATTTAATGTTATTCAATAAAGAAAATAATTGATGGAAACCTTGTTTGATATGAAATGTTATAAACCACATTCGACGGAATTTATGTTCCGACCTTAGGTTCCTTTCAAATTCAAGAACAGGATAGACATCATTCAACAATAATAAAAATTACAGCAAATCGCATCACCTCTGTAAGAGAAGGTAATACCTTGGTGATAAGGTTACGGAATGCCAGTGCACGTTCACATCTTTCGCTTGTTAATGGAATAATTTGACGCCCTAAGATAGTACAAAGTTGCCCAAAATTGGCCGTTTTTAATTACCCCGTTCTTCAAAACTACTCGTCGATTTGGTTAACTGAACAATTATGAGTAAATTTATATTTCCTTGAGTTTTAATGTTTTTAACCCAGCTGCCTAGGCTGGGCGGTTTTTGTCCTATAAATTGCTGGTCCGCCACTTCGGCCCTCTTTCGTAAATGTTTTATTATTCAAGGAAATCGAATGAAATTTGGTAGGAATAATATCTGAGACAAGAACCACAGATTAATGTATATTTATTAACCATTAATCAATGATGACGTCACGGTGGGTTATTGGATTTCCTATTTTGGCCCCATTTTTAGTATCTTTTACCGTTCTTTTGTTCAATACGAAAAAAGTGGAATGCGTCTATATAAACTTATTTATGATACTTTTGAATCGTTTTGGACAATTACAAACATTAGCATGTCTAGCAAAAAAATATCTTTTCATGTTTAATTTCTGCTAGTTGATTATCAAAATCTGGTTACCGTGGCAAGAGGTTGACAGCTAGCTCCCCAATTTCAATATCAAAATATTCAGCATAACATTTGAGGGAAATTCACGGGGTTTCATTTTTCTACCTTCAATGGTTCTAGATAAACATCTAAAAAACAAACTGCGGGTAATCATGGCCTCTTCCTTCGCCTTGGAGGGTTAAAGAGTTTATACTAATTTTGTTCTTCAAAGTGGATGGTGTTTCGTAAATTAATGAACAGTGACCATGCAGATTTAATGGGGGGATTAAATGCAATTGAAAGTAGTGAAGAAATGGATAAAGAATTGCAAAAAGATCAACTATTAAAGAGAGATTTAAAATGTTTGGTTGAAAAAATCTCACCTTATTTGCCCTTTTCGGGAATTGTAAGTGGTGGTATAATAGTGGGAAAATATGTTATCAAACATAGAAACAATTCTGAGTGCGAAAAAAAAATACAACAAGAATAAGAATAAAAAATATATATCTTTCTTTTCATATTTTTAACAAATATGAAAAAAATTTTACAAAGTTATAGGATCATGATCAATTTTAAACCACTTTTCACACAATAATTTATGAACCATTTTAATCTTTGTTTCACTAAAGTCACCACGTACCATGATAAAAATGCAACATCACCTCTAAACAGACCCTTTCCATAATTATTCCAAGCAAGGGTGGAAAAATTGGTACTTATAGAATTTAGAGAACCAACCTCCATTTTATCAGCAAACCTAGAAATGTTAGAACTAAATTCACACAACTTTTTACCATTACAATAAACTAAACTTTTATCTCTTCTTTGTAAGTAGTCAGTTTGAGTATTCCATTTAATTGTCAAATAAATCCATTTCCCCAACTCCGCAGCATTTGCTTTAGTTTTATAGTCACAAGTCGATAATGGGGAAGGACCCACAACCACCAAAAGATCAGAGGCTTTTGTTACAATTAAATCTCCAGCTTTAGAAAACCCAACAAATCTATTGTTTTGTCTACATAAACAATTTTTAACATAAAACCCATCAGTGGCAAAACTAGAGTGTCTAACGACCGCAGTAAAAGTTACTATATTTGGAACACCAGACCTTGAAGCCAAAGTCAAATCTGTTTTAAAAAAGTCATCTCCTCCAAAAATGGCATAATAACGACCATTCACCCGCGCTGATTTATCACAAATTGTTGGTTTATAATTATTATTGATCGCTTGATCTAAATCTTCATCATTTGTAGTTTTGTCGTACAATCTTCGAATTTTGAACCGGGGTCAATATACAGCTCATCTGCTGATCGATTGTTTCTTATGTAATAAAGACCCAATGCTCCCTCATCATATCTCAGCATGTTTAAAACTATAGTTTCAAAAAACAAAGTGTTTATATAATTTAAATTCACAATGTCCAAATTATTTTCTGGAACCTTTTTGACTGTAACATTTTCCATAATTATATTATTCAAATCTGTTTTATCAGCGACTGTCATATTTGTAATCAACGCTTTTACAACTTTTGCTGTATCTTTAACTGAGAGTATATTTGTAATTAATTCTCCAGTTACAGTTCTACCCTCTTTTTTAGACCAATACTCTTTTAATTTTTCATCGTCTTTATCTATATTTGGTTCTTGATATCCATAATATAAACTCATTTTTCTTTATTTATATCTCTTTTTTCTTCTATAAATTTGTCAACAATCTTATCCTGCAAACTCTTTTTGTTTTCTTGTTCCATACTTTTTAATTTATCCAAGTGTTCATTTTTAACATCAAAAAATATAGAATCAGTTTTTTGAAAACGAAATCCAGATGAAAATCCAAACTCTTTAGCTCCAATATCAGCATGTGCATAAACTCCAGCATTTAATTTTTTTTTAAAGTGTAATTGAGGGGATATTTTGAATCATAAACAATGTCTTTATTTTGATTAGTAACCGAAGTTACGTTTTTACTATTTATACAGTTTCCCATTTATTTTTAGTTTGATTTTACTTTTTCACAAATATCACACTTTATTGAAACTGAATTTGAAATTATCTTAAAATTTTTATTAATAAAATTTTTAATGACCATAAATTTAATAAAGTTGTTTATTTTTGTCAAGCATTTTGAACAAACACTAAATGACCTTTTTTCAATGTATATTGTGTACATTTATTTATTGTTTGAATCAACAATAATCTCATGTGCTTTCAATAGTGATTTGATATGTTAATTTTTTTACTCTAAACCAATGATTAAAAATTTTTCAATCAGTTTATCATTGTCTTTATCGTCAATTTTGTTTACTTCAAAACTATCAATATATCTTTTAAAGTCCTCAACAGACATTTTTCCAACCACAAACAATTGTTCAATTTCTTCAAAAATGTAATCTGTCATTTTATTATAAAAAACTTTTTTTCTTAAATAGAAAACACCTCATTAATTATTCATAAATAACTCATTAATTATTCATAAATAACCATTAATTATGCATGAGTATGCGCAGAAAAGATGCGCAGAAACCAAACTTCAACTTTGAAAAAACATTTATCGACTTGTAGTTATTTTACTGTTTTTTTGTAGTTATTTTACTGTTTTTTTTGTCTAGGAACCCGAATCTACTTGTAGTTATTTTACGTTTTTTTGTCCAAGAACCCGCACTTTATACCTACTGGTACAGACCTCCTGATTCTCCAGCAAGCTACTTTAGTGAGTTCGAAAAAATAGTAGGGTCTCTTGATGCCGAAAATTTGGAGTACTTCATTCTGGGGGACTTAAATGTGGACTTTAAACAATCGAACGAATCATCAAATAAAAATACGTTAAACGAAATATTTGATATATACGGTTTACATCAATTAATTGACGAGCCAACTAGGGTTACTGAAATATCCAGTACTATGATAGATCTTTGCCTTACAAATTCATTAACGACTGTAGTCGACTCCGTTGTTCTGCACCTCTCAATCAGCAATCACACATTGATTTATGTGGTACGGAAATCCCATGACATTCGAACAGAGGCAAAAATAACAGAAGTCAGAAATATGAAAAATTTAAATAGTAGAAACTTTTTAAGTGACTTAAATCATCAACCATGGGCAAATGTCCGTCGTAGTGCTGGAGACCCAAATAAAATGTGGCAAATTTGGAAGTCTTTATTAATGGAAGTTATAAAATTGATGAATAATTAATGAGAGCAGCAAGCAATCAAAACGGAGCATTCAAGTCACATGTATACCTTTGTAAATCTCAATAAAGATCAACAGTTGGACATGAGTGATCTTTATCAAATTTAAGAATACTAATAAGCTTCGTTCTTTTGTTCATTTGATAAGTAAGTTAAAATATTCGCGTCCGATCTTTATGGGTATTTACAACGGCTCGTGCTTCGCACTCGCCATATGGGTATCTAAATACCCATAAAGGTCGGCCGCTCATATTTTAACTATTACTCATCGATAAGCACGCACCCAAAAGGATTAGGAGGGTTGGTAAGAAGAAATCCCCTTAGGTCACTGACGAATTAATGCGCCTAATAATTAAACGAGATTATCTAGAAAAGCGAGCCATTACATCTGGAGATCCTAGCGTATGGCATCATTATAAGCAAGTGAGAAATCATGCAAACAACGAATTGAAAAAAGCTAAGCGACTTTATTTTACAAATAATCTTGATTTACATAAGCATGATATGAAAAAGCCGTGGAAATTGATAAACGAATTGAATTTACGAAACTACAGACAGACAACATATATCACGGAAGTTAAAGCAGGCGACCAAGCAGTAAATTCGCCGGACCAGATGGCTGAAGCATTCAATACTTATTTCTCGAATGTTGGTAGTAATCTTGCAGTTGAAATATCTAGCACTGCAGCTCTTAAACCAGAAGATTACCTTAGTCCAACTGATAAAACATTTTCTCTGCAAATTCCATCAGTCAACAAAGTTAAAAGACTGTTGACTGAAAACAGTTGACGAAAAAAAATCGGTTGGTCTAGATAAGATTCCTAATTAACTATTAAAAATAGCTACAGACGTGGTAGCGCCCTCATTGACAGAAACATTTACCCAGTCTATTTATTGTGGAATATTTCCCAACGAATGTAAGGAAGCGAGGGTGTCGCCCTTACATAAAAGCAGTGCTAAAACTGACCCAAGTAACTACCGGCCCATATCGGTCATTCCAACTGTGTCCAAAATTTACGACCAACTTTATGACTACCTTAATGCAAACAACTTGTTGACTTACTGTCAATCTGGATTTAGATCATTTCACAGCACATTAACAGCACTGCTGGAGGCGACAAA
>JBAHVQ010199594.1:0-13413 GCA_036872915.1 Nanipora kamurai
TCTAGATGTGGACACGCCATGTATATATCCCCCAGTAGTTGCCGGTGACAACCGCATGTGGGACAATACGAACATGCCCACATTTAGAGAGCATGAAGGGCCAGAGTGCTCACACTGCCACGAGGAAGTGAGCGTTGCATTATCGCTAATGGACACCTACACCAACTTCACAGAGTACTCAACAACACATGTGAAGGAGCGTAATAGTTCAATCAATATATATATATATATATATATATATGACATAATAATTCAATCAATTTAATAATATCTAGAATAGAATGTATCTGTATACTCTCTCTCTCTCTATATATATATATTGATTGAATATCTGGAATAGAATGTATCTGTATATCCTGCGCACAATATAAACATCAGCAATACCGGTAAAACTTAATAGTTAAGGGCTTGCAATAAACGAATACACATCTATTTAGTGGATGGCAGTTTTTAGAAATGACAAGTCTTCTTTACATAATGGCTGATAGAGCGAAATTGCGGTCGAGAGGCCGGGGACAGTGGCCCAATATCAAAAATGTTAGAGTATACCCATAAATATTACAAACGAGAATCAGAGTCTGTAAAGAGACTTATGTAATTTTAAACTGGGATATTTGTGACACAGTGATAATGATGCACCTGCTCCTCACATCAGTGACCAGGGTCCGATTCCCGCAGTTGTCTGATTCAAGTTTTCTAGAGTCCTTTTGACTCTGAAGATGACTGCCGCTAAGGCGGTCGAAACGTCAGTCACTTCCACCAACAGTCTTTCTCAAGACAACACTAACCTGGACGATCAACTTACACAAATATGTCTAATTGATTTGGGCGTGCTTTCTCTTAGATAAGGTAAGTTAAAGTTTAATTGTCAAAAAAATTTCAATAAATATGGATGAGAAAGAGATGCCAAAGGTCATGAACTTTAGTCACGCCAACTACACATCCTCAAATCTGTAAAGAAGAAAATATGTTTGTCAACCCGTGTGTTGATGCAGAATAAGATTTTGTCTTTGAGTATTGCTAATGCCTTCCATTATCGATGATAATTTATTCATTCCCGGCACTGCTTGTCTTGGTTTTGTTTAGTCAGTTTGTCTCGGGTCATTAAGCCCTAACCATATTTTTAGGTATCATAAAATGGAAATTCGGACACCCTTTTATACTTTCAAAATGGTTTTCTGCAGCCATATTTTCGAGCGTACGGTGGATTTCAAGGGCAAACTACAGCGCTCAATGTTATGTGAGACACAGCAATCTTTTCTGAAACACGATGCTATTTCGTGAAGAGCACAACAATCTTTCATAAAGCAGAGCAATCGTCCGTACATCTCAACTATCTTTCGAGAAGCACATACAACTGAAATACAACAATCCAAACTGAAAGACAAATTTCAGAAAACTGGAACTAGCTCCGTCACAACAAATTAATGCTATAACGCATACACGAGAATGATAGAAGCTGATCATTGCCAGATCTCATATTGGGATCCCCAAAGATTAGAAAGTCAGTTGTTTTAAGCCAATAATTACGTGAGAAGACCTTTCTTCATGGGTCATTGATATTTCTTTTAATTATTTTTGTGCAGAAACGGAATACAGAAGACGATGACTAGAATTTCGAAATTGTGTAGAAAAGGCATGAAAGAAAGTTACAGTCAAACCTCTCATAAGAGACACAAAAACTGGCTTACGGGAGGTGATTGCTTACGAAAGATAAGGCTAAGGCCTAAACTTTAGTCAAATTATATTTAACCCATATTAATAAAGAGTACTACACCAGAAACGTAAGAAAAACGACTGCAGTGCGAAATTATACAGCAGTAATATCGCCGAGCACAGCAAGGTTACTAATCTCGACCTGCCTGTGTGTCCATTTACCTCGTGATACAACTTCGTCCCCAGGATCCTCTCAAAATGGCGCTGGAAAATGAGAAGACCCTGGTAAAGCCACTGACCTCTATATAACTGGACTACGGGTCTCTGATAATTTTGTATTGTCAAAAGTGTTCGCAATTGACCGGCGTCATCTTGATGAGTCATCTGACGAGTTTCGATGCATGATACTACATAAAAACATTCAGAATTATCTTCCGATGGGAACTTTGTGAAAGATATCCAAATTAGTCAAATTTTCGATTTACCAACAAATTTTTTTACATTACAAACCGGTGTCAACTCCCTAAACTCGCTTTTCTCTCGAGTTTGGTCCCATGGTGCTTTTCCATCTCATGAAACACTTGCATGTGATTTTGGTCAGTGAACATGAAAATATTTGCATAGCAGGACTAAATTGTCGGGCTGGCTATGCCACTGAAACGCAGCCCAAGTAACGAAACATTAATTATTCTATTCGATGGGCCAAAACCCCAAAATTCGCAATATAGTACCAGTCTGGCGGACAAAGTCATCATATCTGTTTGTAACCCTCAAAGAGTCTACTTAATGTCAATTTGGTGGCTTTCAGAATTTATTAAGGCTTATACGTATACCAGATGGTTTCTGCTTTCAAACTGATAATAATAGACTTTAATCTGAATTTTGAATGAATTTATTTCCAAAGATAACAAGAAATATACATTAGACTGAATCTACAAACAGCGTTCTCAACCTCGTACCCAGGGCCTTCTCAAAACATGGCGGACAGAGCTAATGAGACATTGGGAAAGGCTGGACAAAATACTCCAAGATTCGTGGAGTATTTTATTCGAACCGATACTATGTTGAGGGATCGCTACGCTTTTGAGCTTGGGCTAAACTGTCCAACATGTTAAGTCCCCATAAAGTACCGGTTTATGAAAAGATGTGGTTTGTCTTAATTAAGTTAGACTAATTTAATTTGGATGACAACGCCGTGGACGTTCTATTCTTTTGGGAGAACGGGGAAATACGTATGTTGGTCCCAAAACATACCAGCACAATGTTTGGTTCGATTAGCTCGATAAAACAACTTTGTTAACTTTAAAGATTCTACTGTCTGTAAAGGTAAACATGGACCACCGAATACTGAAGTCATGGTGAAAGGTAAAAGAATGGATATACCTCGAAAGCTTTAATTGTCTATGCTTTACTGCATTGTTGCTATTAACCTTTTCATTCGCGAAGTGACCAGGGGTCTTCCCTTTGACTAGTAAAATCGTATGGCGTTAGACAGAGTAAAATAATAAAGTTGTCACACAACAACTGTATGCATGAAAGGGTTAAAGGAGATAGTTTTTGACCCTTTCATTTGCGCAATGACCAGGGGTCTTCCCTTTGACCAGTAAAATCGTCTGGCGTTAGGTAGAGTAAAATAATAAAGTTGTCACACAACAACTGTATGCATGAAAGGGTTAAGATGAAATCTGTATTTTTTATGCCCTGCAAGCACTGAACATAGCCTCCTAGCTATGCCTAAGGATCAATTGTCCCCTGCCTTTTCCTGTCTGTTTGTTGAGATCCAAATCTCTGGAATCTGTGCAAAAGGTGCCGTTGACTATTGCGGCGTCAGTTGATGTTGAAAGAGCTTATTCAGAGTAACTAAAGATTGTCTGTTATGTTAAAAATATTATTTAATATTCGAACAGCAAATCAGACACTAGCACATAGCATTGATTGAATACTTTGTGTATGATATAAAGGGAATAAAAATAAGCGTAAGGACAGGCACAAGAAAAAAAGAAATTTTTCCTTTCTTTGTGCTTGTGCTTATCATCATTTCACAGAACTGAATCAAGTTTTAATACAAATAACTAGCTTGAAAATGATACATTTGACAACAAAGTCCTTCAGCAAAGAATTCATAAGTCAATGCTTTTCATATAAAATTATGATGATTGCAACTAATATGTAATGCATATACTGTTTTCATGTTTGTTGTTAGTTACATAATGTACAAGTTATTTTATTACAAATTGTATTTATTTGCAATTACCACAAAAGTGTGATTTGATAGTATTAGTATTATTCTGTACATTCCAATGCACGCTTGTTTCTTATTCTTGAATTTACATTTCCTAGCAAATATCGAAATTCAGTTCTGAAGTCATTACTTTAATGTGTTTCATACTCATAAATGCGATTAAAATTTATTACATAGACTCATTTCCTCTATTAATTCAAAGACATAGTAAAATAATATTATAATATATATATTTATTTACATACATTTGATTTACATTTACAAGAGTAACATACAGGCTTAGGCCAATGTCATCCATTTGGCACTTTATTATTTTTGAACTGGCTAACAGAAGCTAAATCCACTTTGGCTAATGCCAAATAATTTTACTTTCAAGGGGAGACCTCCTGACATGATGAGATTGAAAGGGTTAAATCATGATACCGACCTTGGCCAGGATAACTGATTCAACAATTGCTTATTCTCTCATTGCAATCTTTTTCTTACGTTTTTGCAACTATGCAAAAAATTCTGTCATATTTATGGTAATAGCTGGTGCCACAGCTATCTTTAAAATGGTGATGTGCCTGGCCAGTATTCGTTCAAAACGGGTTTAACTTCTTCAAGTCTTACTACACTAAAAGTTCATCTTCTTTAGAATATTTTTTGCTTTGTCCTTGAGATGCTACTTTCTTTTTTTTATCTAAACATTTTACATCTTATAACCCACTTAAAGTAGACTTAGTTAACAGACTGTAGTTAATATGGTACACAAAAACGGTTGTGTAATAGTCAGTTTATAATAAATATAACTGTACATATGTTAAAACATACGCCAAGCTACCACATGCCGCACAACATTGGCAAGTATAGATATGTTAAAACATAATTTTAGGATTGTAAGATTGTATGTAGTCGTTATGTATCTTCTTGGATACTTGTCTCCCAGCGTGTGCAAATAAATATCACAACCTAGTATAAAATCAAAGTATAAAAGCCATGAAAAGGAAGGATAAAAGAACATAGCATCCAGCCTATGTAACAGTCATGTTATTTATCTTATCTTTTATATATTGGTAAAAAAATGTAAACAGCGCCAAAATTATGAAGTGTGGTGTGGGGGTTGAACCCAGAGAAACTAACTTGGTTTCCAAACCTTGACATACTTAGTTTTGGTTTTGGATGTTGGTATTTGTACCAAATGGAAAAGACAACAACAAAGCTGTAATTTTATGTTATATTCTTCATCTGTGCTCATTTTCATGGGACAGTCTTGGCGGTTCTCTTGAGCTGTCCTAGTCACTTCAACGGGATATAATCTCTGCACAGGACGCCTTTGATCCGTTGTTCCCTGGTCTCAAGACTACTCTAACTACAGCGCTTCATACATGCCTATCCTTTCCCGGAAGTAATCGCACAAGCTTTCCTAGACGCCCAAAATGTTTTGGAGTTTTCTTTCTTTCAACTGACACCACATCTCCTAACTGAATTGACACCTTAGAATTGGATCTATTCTGTATCTTTGTGATGCTCGCGAAGCCCCGTCAGGTACTCGGATCTCCATCTAGCCCAGAAGTAATCCAACTGCTGTTGTAAGAATCTTGATCTTCGGCTCAACTGGGCTACGGTCTCAGAATCTTCCAATCTTGGAGCTACTGGTGGGTTTGAGAGGAGTCGTCGGCCAACCATTAGATGAGATGGAGTTAGAGGCTTGTCCATCTCACCATAAAGGTATTCCGACGGTCTCGAGTTTAAAATACCTTCGATCTCAACAAGCGTTGTAGGCAATTCTTGACATGTAACTTTCACCGTTCATTGAATCTTTTTCAAGTATCATTTGACCGACCTCACAACTCTTTCAAAGAATTCGCCCCACCACGGCGACGCTTCGACATTGAACTTCCACTTGATTCCCTCGCGTGAGCAGTAAATCTGTAATCGTGCATCCTTAAAGGTTTGTCACTCACCATCAGAAGGGAGTTGCCACGTCTCACCTTCAACGGAATCAGTGCTTTAATGAAAATCTCAGCGGATCGATCTGGGACTGTTTCTAGATGTACACCGTGACTTGAATCACAAGTGAATAACGCAATATTATGCCCTTTACACATCCCTTGGCCATTCCCGAATACGTTCTTGACGAATATTGGACCCGCAAAATCCACACTAACTCTGGTAAAGGCAAATTCATCACTCAGACGAATGAGGTGAGGGAGGCATCTTAAAACATCGTTCCAAGACATTTCGAAATAATGGTTTGTACAGTTCGACGGCCCTTAACTAATCAAAACTTTGATCTCAACTCTACTAGGGTGTCTCCCACTCCATGGTGCATAACTCGTCGATGGCAATCCATAATCGCAAGCTAAGTGAAGAAGGAATCTCGGGGTAGGATGATTGGGAAACGAATGTCGTATGAAATCGATGCATTTTTTAATCGGCCACCACAACTTACAATACTTTGTTCGTCTGTGAAAAGTGACAAGGATAACTTGATTTGGTCGTAACTCTTATTCTGACGAACCAATTTCTGAACCCCCGTAATTCAACGTTCTTTGGAGTGACCATACCAGGGTAATCTCTTCCCCATTCAAGAATCTTTTCAGAGTCCTTACGAAGCGGAGTACGTGAGCTGTACCTCTGATTAGTTTCTGAACACTTCCATGCGATTTACAGTGAATGATTTCTTCCAGATTAAGTCCTGTTTCCTCCATTTCAACGATGAGACTGGTAATTCGGTTTACCTCTTTCACTGGTTGACACCTTGTCTCTGGTATTTTGACTGGCGATTCACCGTCGGCTCTTTCTAGGCTTGGCCACAGTTCTCGCCTTTCCCTTAAAACCTCTGGTCCATACCACCACAAATCGTTTTCTGCTAATTCTACTGTGAGCAATCCGCGCGAAGCGAGGTCTGCCGGCTAATTTCGGTTGGACAGTAATTCCATCGCTCTGGCTTGACATGTGAACGAATTTCGACAAGGCGGTTTTGAAGAAACTACTTAAATTCCTTGCTATGACCGCATAACCACCAAAGAACAATCTGAGAATCAGACCAACACCATACTTCATTGATTTTCAAGGTTCCCGCAAACGCAGTAAGAATACTATCAATCAGTCGACCAAGGGTCAAGGCTCCCATAAGCTCCAAACGTGGAATAGTTTCTTCATTGATTGGAGGATCTCGGGTCTTGGATGATATGAGAGTAGTTACCACTTCGTTGGATTGTGTTTGGACTCGGAGACACACCACAACTCCGTAAGGCTTCTCAGACGTGTTCGAAAACCCATGGAGTTGAGTGTTCCTGATTTCAGAAACAGAAACATCGCCAAAATAATACCGATGAACTGTGATAGAACCCAGGTTACTCAGACTATCGACAAGAAAGTTCCATTCTTCCACAAGATGTAATTCTAGTGGCTCATCCCAGCCAAACTTGGACTTGCAAAGACTCAGGAAAATCTTGAAACGTACCACAATCGAATTCAGAAGGGGGTCATAAAGCTGGGCAGTCGCACTCAATATTGATCTCTTTGTAATAGGACCCTTCAAGTGGTGGAGAACTAATTCGAATTTCAGATGATCTTTTTCTTTATTCCATCCAATTCTCAGAATCCTTTGGCTTGATGTTAACTCCTTCCTTGAGGCGAACAATGAATCAGCAAATGTCTGAGCGTCTTCTTCAATCTCAGCTACTGGCTCTGCTTGGATCACTTGAGACGAGCTCTCGTCCTTATTAATCTTTCCTTGGACCGTTGGAGAATTTGTTGACCACTTTCTCATATTTAGACCACCGTCTTTAAATCTTGATTTGAGAAGGCTATACTTCGTTACAGCGGTCTCCTCGCTATCCGCGCCACCAACGTAATCGGCTACATACAAACTTTTCAGAATTTCCTCGGGAAACTCAAAGGTAACTGGTTATGTTGTAACGAGTAGTTGCACTTAGCAGAAATGGACTCGAGCATAACCTGAACCCTACCCAAGCAAACCTGTACACCCTTACTCGAAGGGACGCACATCATCCACATCATCAACCCATAAGAAACGCAAACAGTCTCTGTCCGCAGGATCTACAAAAATTTTCAAGAACGCCTTTTCCATATCGCCAGTAAGGGCGATCTTATACTCACCACAACTTTGGAGGGCATCATATATTAGTGGAGTCCTAGGGGAACCAGCATAGAGGCAGTTATTGAGACTAGGTAAGACGTCTATCTTCACGAGAACTAGCATCATATGCCACTCGAAGTTTAGTTGTGAGCTTATCTTCTCGAATCAATTCATGGTGGTGTAAGTAGTGGACTTGACCAGTCATTCAATAATTCCTTGGCGAAGTCAATCTTTGATGACATTGTGGTATCGTCGTAACAACGCTGGATTATACACTTGAGACGTTTCAAAACACTACTAAGGCGCGACTTGACAACTTGGAAGTTGTCTGGCAACAACTGGTGATCTTCCTTAAAAGGCAAACTAACTTGATGTTTGCCATCGATGAACTCAATCGTGTCAACCACTCGACCATACAGAGAATGTTCGGTTTCTTGGATCCCACACGACTCATACTCCCAAAACTTCTTCAATTCTGATGCTAAGGCATCCGGCTCGACAGGTTCCGCCGCTACCTTGAGAACAAGGTTGACTGTCAGATTAACTGAGTTCGAACTCTTAGGATCCAGTTTACCGACAGTTGGGCCAGATAGGACATATCGTAGCTTCGTAGACAGTGCCACGGTTTCAGAAGGTTTCCCCTGGACAACTGTTCCATCAACAAGTGTCCAGTAGTTATCTACTCCGATGAGCAAGTGCACAGACAGATCTTCTATCCCTTAAGAATTGTCTGCAAGTTTCAGGCCTCTCAAATGCTCATAACTAGATTTAGCTAAGTCAATGGGTTGATAATTCAATGGCCCACAGGTAACTGGAACGGTAAAGGCTTTCAGGTAGATTACTTTCCCACCAGGTGTTCTTATCCCAGCTTGAACTACTTTACTCTCGCATAATTTTACATCACTTTCACCAAATGTTTTGATGAGGAGTGTTTCCCTTCCAATGTGCATTAGCACAAATTTTTGTTCGGCAAAGTTTAAGAACAGTAAATATCCCTCACCATTTAGAAACGTACTTTCGGTAAAGCTGAACCACACATCGGGAAGCATTACTGGGATTTGCATGGCGTTCAATTCTCTTTGGTCTGTACTCCTGGTCTTTCCGGCCTCCCTTACAGTTTTTCTCTCCGAACGAATTATAAGGTAACTTATCTTGCCGGCCCTTCTCGCCACTAATCAAAGTTAACTGCTTAAACTTTAAGTTCCGGTGTTCTTTCCCTCTCTCAATGCGAAGAATTTCCCCAAAAGAAAAACCATGGTGCCCAACAAAGCTCCGCGGATTGTGCCCACCAAGAAGACCTTTCTTTCAAAGAACTTCTTCTTCATCTTTTGTAAACGGTTGGGCTTGCTTAACTTCTACTACAACGCCAACAGAAATTAACCTCTTAATAGTTTAAATGCTGGGTTCTCAAAGATGTTCAGTTCAACTCTGGTCTTCCATTTTCTCTCATATAGCGTTGCAACCCACACACAATTTGGTAGAGTGTATTTCCACGGCAAGGTACGCCATTTTCTTTTATTCAAACCTCGAGGACAAATTTCGCAGGCCAATAATTAAGTTCTTCATTCGTAACTATCAACATATCTTCGGGGACTTGTATAAATTCATCCTCTTCATTCATCGATTCTGAGTTTCTCTTTTTTTTTCTCCGGTTTTCCTAGACTGTAAAACTCCACTTGGTATTATCGACTGTGGCTTTCGGTATTCTTCTTCGAACTCGCTCTTGCAAGTCGAAGTCACTTATACGCTCAGCTGACAACCCGGTAAATTCCTCTTCATTCATCGAAACATTCGGTTGTTGTCGTTTGCACTTTTTTCTTTGCTGACGTGTAAAGACCTTACGCTACAATGGACAACATTCTCCGAAAACCTATGTTGTGTCAAAACAACAAGACATGCATGTTTTAATGAACGTAAATGTAGATTGAAAAAATTCTTTTCTCTTTCGCCTCAAAGCATAAGCGAGTCATGTCACTTAACAATTTCCTAAGCAAACCTCCTTCAATCGTGTTTTAAGTCGGATAAATACCTCGGTTAAATGAATTTATCAATTACATATTTGGCATTGACACTCGGTGACATGAAATGATAACATATAGTGAGCGAAATTTTGGTGTTTCCCAAAACTATATCATTCTGACACTCAAAAATTTCCTTCACTATACATTGATATCATTTCATGTCACCAAGTGTCAATGCCAAGTATTCCTTGAATATACCCTTCACTTCACCGGCATTCCCATTGATACAAACTAGAATTCATGATCACACTCTCGGCAACGGCCTTCGTAGGTCAGTTGACAGAGCACCAGATTCGCAGGGTCGCGGGTTCGATTCCCAGCCGGAGGCCCTAGATTTGCAATTTTTCGCAACTGGTCTCGGTTGGGTCTCAAAACTATATCATTCTGACACTCAAGAATTTCTTTCACTACATATTATCATTTCATGTCACCAAGTGTCAATGCCGTGTCAAAAAGCTTGTCTGGATTAAGTATACCAGAATACGTGTCACGTGTCTTTTCACTCGAGTTAATTTTATGCGTTATCGTGCGTGAGAATTTTACGCCAGGTAAACAACGAGGGAAAAGGTAAGACAGACTACGCTAAGCAGTAGCTTCCAGTTTTTGAAGTTCGCGTGTCAAATGCCACTTTGAAACGCAGCTTTCGAGTACGACCAGCCATGAATATTTCCATAGTTAACACAGTAGAGGAAATGTGGAAGGAAATGCTGTTCATATTGAAATTATGCTACGATTCGATGTTAACGACCAAGAATCGTAGAATGTGCGAATCTTATCATAGGATTTGACATGTATGGAGGACAGTTTTCTTACTAACAAATAGTTCTGTTGCAATGTTTCGATAGCTTCTCCGATAGAATAATCGTTGAAATACCGTCTTCCTGCGTGCATCGTCCAAATACGGCAGTGGCATGTTCAATTATTTTGAAAATACAATTTTTAACTTTTGACAAATCTGCAATCCAAACGCTCAAACGCCACGCGCGATGACGCATACAGAACACGTGATGGACACACTTGCATTCCAGAACAGTTGATCTGGACAACATTTTTGAGAACTGCTGTATACATATACATATACATATCTATATCTATATCTGTATTTATATCTATTGTCACCATCCTCTCAACAAAAAGTTTAACTTCACAAAGATAATCAATAAAAACGTTTTTCCAATTAATTAGTGTTTTCGGGCCATTTCGTCAGATACAGCATTCTTAACCGGAGAGAATAGTTTATATAGGTTACAAAATACATAAATTAACTAAATGTCCGTAATATTCAATCCCAAAGGAGTAAAACAATTCAATTTACAACAATTTACCTTCTCTCGCTGTACGACCTCTGATCGTGATATCCGTAACGTCATTGATCTAAACCGATAAATCATCCATCGCCGAAAGTCCTTCCGAAAAAAAAATGCGAATACCAATGCTCCCCACAAATACCCCGTTTCCCTTTCCAAATCTAGTGAGTGAACTTCTTTGGTTATTAAAGCGGGTTCGAAACGGTGTTTTAGTACTCCCAGCATACTGTTTTTCACATTTTTTGCATGTAATTAAATAAATCACCCCTTGGGAACCACAATTAAATTGAATATTTATGTAAAAGGATCACTTTTCAATCAGTCTGATTTTCATTTTGTTACCCGCACAATTTGACGCTCCACATAGCTCTCATTATAACTCCTCTTAACCAAAATTTCTTTTAACTCATTAAGTCATATCAAAAATTTCATCCGTTTGACGTAAGCGTCTCCTCTTAACCAATTTCATCCGTTTGACATAAACATCTCCTCTTAACCAAAATTGCTTTTAACTCATTAAGTCATATCAAAAATTTCATCCGTTTGACATAAGCATCTCCTCTTAACCAAAATTGCTTTTAACTCATTAAGTCATATCAAAAATTTCATCCGTTTGACATAAGCGTCTTAATCTTAAAACCTTACTATAAAGCTTGGTTCACACATGTGACATGAGCATAAGGACAAGGTCATCACGAAAACAAAGCATGACCTCTCCTCTGAGACTTGCGAAGACAAAATAACAAGAATTTTCCTTTGTTTTGTCTTTTGATTGGGTCTTGGCTTATGCTTGGACTACGATCTTATGCTTATACTTATGCCGATCTTTATCTCGCAGTCTTGACCTCGTTTCTCTGTTTTGCCTTATGTTTTGTCCTTATGCTTGTGTTTATGTTCATGTGTGAAACAAGCGTAAGAAACTGCCCGTTTGACATGAGGTGGATGGCAAGACTTAAAATTTACAGTATACACCTGTACTGATTGAACCATCCTGTAAAGAAATCATGATATCAAGAAAAGAAATCTTCTTGCAGGTAATTTCCCAAGAAAACTTGGTAGTCTCATGATATATATTCAAATAGGCGAGAAATCTATTAAAGCAAATTTTTCAAAAGAAATACACTAAAGATAAGCTACAGTTACATGCCTAATATCCAGAGCATCATCACAGCCCACAACAAGTTCTTTCTTAATAAAGAAAACCCAAACAAATCAACCACAACTAAAGAGTTCAATTGTCGCCAGAAAGAAACGTGTTCGCTGTCAGGAAAATGCCAAACAAAAGGAATAGTGCAAAGCGAGAAGACAATGGAGAAGAAAATACATCGGGCTCACCGAAGGTCCATTCAAGACAAGATATCGCAACGACACTAGTTCCTTTAGAAACCCGACACACAAGCAAGCCATCAAACTTAGCAAGTATATTTGGAAATTAAAAGAGTTAAATGCACCGCATTTTATTAAATGGAAAATAACCAAGCAATGTAAGGCCTATTCTAATAAAACGAAACGATGCAATCTATACTTGCAAAAAAAGTTCTTTATAATTTGCCATCAAGGACTCAGCTCATTTAATTCAATATAATTCAGCTTTATTCATAAACCAGTAGACCTACACCTCAGGCGACCAACGGACGTTCCTCAAGCTCGTAGCCTCAGAAAAATGATTTCTGAGCCCTAGAAGGGAATCGAACCCGCAACCTTCTGATGACCGGTGAGACGGTCTAACCATTGAGCTACCAAGACTCAGATGGTGAGCTAAGGTGCAGGCTCGTCGTATGTACTGCCCAAGCGGAAGACACGATAATATAATAATAATGATTGAAATATTATTTTCTGAACACAAAGTCGGCTCACGTTGGAGCTTGGATATATCACACGACCAATGGACGTTTTCAAGCTCGTCTGCTCAGAACAACGATTTCTGAGCCCTATGTCAAGCTCTCACATGAACAGACTTTGTGTTCAGAATAGTTCAATCATTATTATTATCATACCGTAATTTCCGCTTAGGCAGCACATATGACGAACCTGCACCTTAGCTCACCATCTGAGTCTTGGTAGGTCAATGGTTAGAGCGTCTCACCGGTCATCAGA
>JBAHVQ010199635.1:0-13408 GCA_036872915.1 Nanipora kamurai
TGACCTAATACACGCAGTGCAACAAGAGAATTGGTTACTGACCTGGTTAGTAGCCATCTGTCTTTAAATTACTTTTGAATGTTATTTATTTATGATGGATTATGCGATTTTCTTCGCTTGTTTGTAAATGGGTTCAAACCAAAAGCTTGCCCACGAAATAAGAGGATGGTTATTACGCATGTCAAAAATTTGTGGGTTCCAGACCGCTGCTGGCCGGGGATCTGCACCAGTATTGCGAGTATCAGTCGGAGAAGGTACGAAGGAGAATGCACCTTGATGCTATTGAATGTTCATGCATATATTAAACGCGCTATTGAAGGTTTACTCCGCTTTGATAAAGTATTGGTATGGCGTTAATGAACGTACGGTGATTTTATTGCACCAACGCTCGGCACAAATGAATGAATATTTTGCGTTAATGACTAGCAAAAGATGTACTGACGCCAAAACCCAATTTTATGACTCCATTTTCTCCCGCAAATTGCAAAAGAATTTTGGTTTCAGTCAATCAATCAATCAATCAATCAATCAATCAATCAATCAATTAAATTCTTATACTATACAAAAAGTAGTTTTAGATAGTTACAAGAAATTTTTAGAACTGTGGTTCGAAAAATAAGAAAAGGTAGATTACAAGTTATAGTTTACATGTCAGGATTTAACAATACGATGAAAATAAATGGTATAATTGATAAACTGGTTTTAAAATTCTCATTAGTTTGCAACAACACAACTCATCATGCATAGGCAGCACAGAAGTTGGAATAAATACAAATAATATTTAGTATGTGTTCCAATATCTTTTGCCATGGTAAAATAGTACTACAAACTTCACTAATAAATCTTTCTTCCATTCATTTCAGCAAATAAAAGTGATTTCAGCTTGTTCTGAAATAATTTCAGAGATTTCGAATGGGTAATCGTATCATCGAGCGAATTCCATAAAAAAGTCCCGCTATGTTTTAGTCATTTTTCTTGTCGTTCTAACTTTTGTGACATGAACCTTATTTGCTCGTCTGGTATCATAATTGCATATTTCACTGTTAGGTGTAAAGTAATTTCTGAAAACTGGTGATAAAGATAGGATTGTTCAGACATTTATAAACGAGTGATCCGGTTGGAGGTCGGGTTGCTTTGATGTCGAAATTCGACATCAAAAGTTTACACCGTACAGGGTGTAGGATATTTCGGAAGTTGGACTGAATTGAGTTAACCAACAACGTTATTTGTCATTTGAATTATGTTTGAAAGACTATTTAGTAAAGTAGGTGTTGCATGCTCCTGCGATATTTTTATCTCTCGCAGAAAAAAAAAATTTATTTAATACGAAGTATACTTGTTGTTTTAGAGCCATTACTAACAGCCTGATTCATTTGTTAACACCTGAATTAAGCATGGGCGTATGGGAACAATTTTTAAGAGAGAGCTGTTGTAAATTTGCCCAAATAAAGCTTGCACTGCTCGAATCCGATTGTGAAGAAAACCCATGATACGAACGTTTTGCTAGAATTTCAGAATAATTAAGCTAAAAGTTTACCGAAGTGATCACTATTGTCCCATGAGCAGAATCTACCCTTGGGAATGTCTCCTATTTATCTACCCCTTTTCACAAAATCGCTATTCAGGTATTAAATCCAAAGACCTTTTATAGAAGTTAAAGATATATTTAATTTCCTTTAAAGTTTGAATCGTCCATCTCTATGGGTTGCCTTTTCCCGGAGACCTTAGTATATAATGTTGAAGAAGTTCGCAGAAAATCCGCTGTAACTCCAGTGGAGGGCAATGTCCTGTTTAATAAACGAACAGGAGTGTTTTATTAGATTTAAAACCACGAGGGCGTAGCCTGAGAAATCTAATTATGGTTTATCCAAATTTTCTTCGTACCCTCTTAGAACCAGCAAAATATCCTCTTGAGATTACGTTTTCCGCCTGGTCAATCCATAGCTCTTAGAATAAGTTTTACTTAAGCCGAATTTAATAACAACGGACACTTTCTTTGTACGTGACTTCGTGAGAGTTTATGGGGAGTTTATTTACCAATATACCCTTGGGAGAGTCCATCGATCTGGCAGTGAGACACATACTTAAGAATAATCAAAATCTAGGGTTAACTGATTATGATTTGAAGAAGATGTTTTATTTCGCCACAGCTCAAACGCATTTTTTATTAGTAACTTTTATGACCAGGTAGACGGACTGTCTGTGGGCTCCCCTATTGCTCCCGTTCTGGCCAATCTCTGTGGGATACCATGAAAAAATTTGGTTAAGTGATAATGGAGATTCACATGTTTTGTTTTATTGATGACATGTAAATGATGTTTTCTGCTTCTTTCATAATGAATAAGAATCCAACTTATTTTTTTCGTTATGTTAATAACCAACATGCTAATGATTGGGTTTACCATGCAGCAAAAGAAAGATCATGGATTTAACAGTAAGACACGTGATAAAAGACACGTGAACTGGGTGTGTTGCATTTGAGATTAGAGATATATAAGGAAGGCAAACATGCATGTAAATATAAGAACGTTATAGCTTGGAAAGCGTGAACATTACAATAGATTGCCTTTCGTTGATGTGTTGATTGATAGAAGCAACTCTAATGGTTTGGTAATGTCTGTTTATCGTAATAAAACCTATTCAGGCTTCCTTTTGAATTTTTTTACTTTTACTTTGTATTCTTATATACCTGTCTTAATTCATACTTTGGCCGACCGACCTTATAAGTAATAATACCTCGTTATTTTTTCACAATGATACTCCAATTTGATGTTTGATTTAAAGAATAACTTATCCCCGTATCATTGACTAAAGACTATTGATCAATATTTAAGTAACGCACTTGGTAATTGTCGCATTCTGATCGGTCTTTTGAAATTAATGTTGTTTATTTTAAGCTGTTTTACGCGGATTTATCTAATATTTAAAAAACGAATAGGAGTGTTTTACTGCTTTTGCAAACCCTAGGATCATACTATTAATTAAAGGATATTTTAGGAATTTTGATATTAAATTGGTTTTTACGTCATTTAAGCCTGGTTTACATGTCGAGTGATGCAAATGCAACCGCAAGCACAATCAAAATTTACTTGTGAACAGGGGTAAAACAAACGCAAGTACATGTACTTGCTCTTGTTTTACTCGTGTGAACCGGGCTTAGTTTTGGCAGCTTGTTCAAAGTAAAGGATCTTGTCCCTAAATCTCTTTGGTCATAAATTTACTTGTACTGGATGTAATTCCGTGTATATTAGTGAAACCAGCCTCATATTTGTTGAAGGATTTGAGAGATTCTGAGCTCTGAAAGAGTCTCGGAAACACAACTGTTTTTGTACAGGGTGTTCCAAAAAAAAGTATACCTTTTGAAATCACGCCTTTTTTGGAATTTGAATGCCTTATTACTATGCTGAGCCCACGGGTGCGTAAAAAAGTATACCTTGTCAAATTAAGCCTTTGTTGGAATTTGAATGCCTTATTATTATGCTGAACTAAGTTAAACAGAATGAATTTTGTGAAGTAATGTAAAAGAATTATGTAGCTACTGATTAATTTAACACAGCACTTGATTAAACAAATGACATGCATCAAACATTTTGTATTTATTTGACATTCAACAATTAACGCATCAAGCGCCCGTGCATGCCGCGCACCGCGTTTCTAATAAAGTCGGGCTGCTGTCGTAGAGCAGTAAATTCGTCTGTAATTTTTTGCCGTAACTCATCGATATTCTGAGGTGGGGTAGAGAATACTTTATTCTTGAGGTATCCCCACATAAAGAAGTCGCACGGTGTCAAGTCAGGTGAGCGAGGTGGCCATTCGACATCATGTCCTAACCCAATAACTCGATTGTTCCCAAATACTTCGTCCAGGCGATCTCGTATTGCGATGAGTCAATGAGCTGGTACGCCGTCTTGAACCCAACATGGACCTCGAAACAATCCCTCCCAATACTGATTATTAAAATGTTCAGCAAGCTGTGGGAAAACAAATTCATTGAGCATTCGTAGATAAGCAATGCCGTCCACATTACCATCGAAAAAGTAGGGCGCCAAAACCACAACGTTTCCGCAAAGTGCTGCCCAGACAGTGAGTTTACCACGGCAATCGTTTCTTTCAAAATTAAATGCAGGCGGATGTCCTTTTGGCGCATATTGGCGAACATTTTGCGTGTTCACTTCTCCATTAATTGAAAACGATGCTTCGTCTCCAATAATTAAACTTGCCAAAAAGTTTTCAAGTCGAATCGCTCGTTGGTTGAACCAGCTATAGGCTTTGGCTACAGCACTTTCAATCTTCATATAGCTTGTGCACCCGGCAAGCTCATTCATTCCAATTCTTTTGATATGTAGAAGTCAGAGGGAGTTTTTTAAACTGTTAATCACCCAAATTTTACTTATACTCCAAAACGTTTACACATTTCCCAGAGAAATATTTTGTCCATTTTATTCCCCTACCTCCAAACTCGGGCATTTTATGGCCCATCAAAGTCATGAAAAACACTGCCATTTTGGTACACAACCGAGTTTGCAAGAGATGAGTGGACTTCACAAACTAATTTACACGCAAAGTTTGAACAATGACCGCAATTAATGTAAATCAGGGGGGTGTTTACAAGATACCAGTATGACTTTCATGCCGGGGTGAGTTCATCCCGGTTCCCTACTATGGCTCCATATTCGTTTAAATTACACCGGTAAAATAAACGTATACCAGTACGAGTAATGATACGGGTATGAGTCATCCCGGTAGTTGTACCAGATCGAAATTTTTATTCCGGAAAGACAAGCCATACCGGTATCATGTAAGCGGCGTACTAGATCTCGTTCCGGTATGAAATGTAGGAGGTCATGACCATTAATTACGAATCAGCATGCTAAGTCATGCCGACTTTGCATTTAGTTTGTATAAAATGATGTTTGTTATTGATTCGACAAGTAAATGACAGCAATAGCCGAACAAACCATGATTAATAACAACTCCGTTGACGCCATGTTGATTGTTGATGCATTGTCAAAAAATGTCGGACTGGTAAGTCATTCCAGTATGAATTCCAAAATTTCGCATCGGAATTCAACTCGTACCAGTATGATATTTTACATGTAAACACCTTCTCAGTTTGTGAAGCCAGTGAGCTATAGATATAACTGGAGAGATAACATCCGGCGCTCAGGTGAAGCCAAACATGGCGGACATGGAGGTGATTTTTGATGGTCATTTCAGTCCCCTACGCGGTTTTGCACGTCAGTTTTAGTCTCCTACGCGACTTTCCACTGTTTGCTCATTATTTCTAGTTAAAACGGAGGCAAAAAATCACCCGAATAGACATAAATGAATATTTCAATTTGAAATATTTTTCAAAAAATATTAGAGCAAGTTACAGAGTCTAATTTTCATGAAAATGAATGGCAAACTAACAACCAATACCGTAGAAGAGTCCCGAAAAACCACTTGAAGAAACTATACGGCAAACGACCTCTTTTTACTGGTTGTTTACCATTTTCAGACAGCTTAGCACACCTGTAGGCTACACAGCATTTGTGAATCTTCTTAAATACTCGGTCATGAAAAAATTCTTCTGGTATCATTTCTTTTGAACTAATTTTCCGTAGCTGTAAATATCTCGAAGCAGAACATAACAGTAAAAGTCGTGCAAAGGACTGGAACTCACGTACAAGACTGCGCAGGGGCCTGAAACTGACGTGCAAAATTGGCCTCCATGTCGGCTATGTTTGGGTTTACTTTTTCCCAGTTCTCTCTCCATACTTAGAACTAACAGGTTTGCCTTCACTTTTTGCCTGGCCGATAAACTGAAGTTTTCTCTCTAGTCTATATTAGTGAACTCTAAAAAGACTGGAACGATAACTCCAGATTGACTTTTGAAGCCAACCATGGAGGCTGACATGTAGATATGCTCCAGTACTACAAAAACCTTAAAGAGAGTCAAAGATTTTATGATTTTTATACCAAGTTTCGTTTTTGTGAGACAGCTTTCCATAGCCCATATAAAAAGAAGTGGTCTTTCGCCTTACCTATTCTTCAGAAACAGCCGTTAGTAAAATTTGAAGTTATTCAACAAATAGAAAAGTTCGGTTGAAAAAAGGGCTCGGAAACTCCTACTCTTTTTTTATTTTGCTTGGATGTCCTGAGGTTTTTTTAACATGTCTGAGAGTAAGAACAGGGCAAAAGCTTCGTTAATCTTACATTTGATTTAGTTTTTATCATTCAGGGACATTGTTATTGCCGTAAAAATGAGAATTTATGAACTAAAATAAATCAAAAAACGTTCATTATTGGCTTACTATTGCCGTGTGATTTATGCCTACATGCCTTCCTCCATGGGTGGGAAATTTGGCACCCTATCATAAGGCGAAGCTTATGGAGTTATTGTTCCAGTCTGTTTAGAGCTCACTCGTCATGTAGAGCTTTGTAGAGCAGTTGTAGAGCTCTGTAGAGTTCACTGAAATAGGCTTAGACCCGTTCTCCTCACAAGCTTTGTTGTGTACCAAAATGGCGGTGTTTTTTCATAACTTTGACGGCTTATAAAATTCCTGAATTTAGAGAAAATAGAACATATTGGACAAAATATTTGTCTGGGAAATGTGTAAAGAAATTTTGGGATGATATACACAGTAAAATATGGTCGAAGGGTGAGCATGTGGTGAGGGGAGGGGTATGTGGGGTCGAACTGGTACAATGGTAGCGTTGGCGCCATGGTTAATCCACTACAGTACTCGCAAATTCTAGTTCCAATCATAATCCTGATCCATATCAAATTTTTCAGAAATAATAAAGATAAAAAATGCATGGCCCCTCACATCATTTCTTCTGGGCCGAAACTTTCGCAACGCGAATCATGCTCATGGCCAATAAAAGAAGTTGGACCTTACGAAGACGTGATGTATTGCTGATCAAACTACAAACATCACAGCAATTACCAAAAAAATGTGAACTAATATGTTGCGAGAGTTAAATCAAACTTCATCCCAAATTCATGCAACATTGTACTACATTACATGTTTGTGGAAGTTGATCGTCCAGGTTAGTGTAGTCTTGAGAAAGGCTGTTGGTGGAAGTGACATTCGTGCGTCAACCAGATACAAATATAGGCGAACATGACATTTACTCTTCACTTGACTATGAAGGTGACCCCCGCCAAGGATGTGGAAACGTCAGTCACTTTCACCAACAGTCTTTCTCAAGACTACACTAACCTGGACGATCAACTTCCTCAAACATGTAGCGATTCTCCCAGGTTCAAACCATTTACTTTATTGTACTGCATGCACATCAGGCAATGCGATGGTCAAAAGGGCTTAACGTTTTCACAAAACAATGTATGTTACAACGAATGTTTCTGTGTAAAGTTAGTTTTAGCCATGCTCTACTGTACCGTTTGGATCTAAACATTTGCCATAAGACATGTCATAGTGTAGTTTTACTCTTGTGGTAAGGTACACAGCGAACAGCATAGTACATTTTGCCTCGTAACTACCAAGTGTCGAGTCTTTTCCATCATCTCCATTATCTGCAACAAATTTTAAACATGCTGTTCATTTTGTCGTAATACGATTATATCAGGACACAGAAATTTGAGGTAAGGAGTTACAGAGCTGAAACACAATAAAACAAATACATTTTCACCCGAAAACTGAAAGCACATAATTTATGCGTGAAAGTTGTTAAACTGAGCCGATAGCCTCTTTGGATGTACAGATATAAGTACATAATTTAGAGTACTTTTTCACCAAATAATCTCATACACACATAAACCACATTTACACTACGTGCAACGAATTAGTTCCTACTGATCAGTAGAGGTCAGAGGTTTTGCTCTGTTTACCTCTGTTTACCCCGAGACTCTTTGGTCAGCGGGTGGTCGCCCGAAGAAATTATATGGGGAAATGGAAATGCAAAAAATATAATTCTATTGGCCGGTCATTGCAACAATAAAAATACTGACGTTGTTTAAACCAAAAATCTGGGAGAAAATCCACATTCATTTGATTGGCTGGATTTCTCAACGGAAGCCAACAAAAATATATTTTCGGGAGATTCTGAATTATGATATGTTTTTGTGGGAAGTTGCATCACAAATTGCGGAGTCAGACCACACGGTTTCTTCGGTAAAAATTTAATTTCCCTAAGAGTTTCTACAGGCGAGTACCTGTTGACCAAATAGCCTGAGAACTTTGTGCAAGAGATTGATGAAGTTAAATCTATACACGTGTAATGACGCATTGTGGTGTATCTACGACTGGTCAACAATATTCTAATGTATCATGAAATGTTTTAAAAGACTTTGTGATAATATACCTGATACACCTACAAAGAATTGTAAATTTTAAAAGATTTAACGTTCATCTTAACAGAAAATATGCTACCCGGTATACATTAAAATTAGTTTTCTAAATCTTACCAAATTTATTCTTTCAATTTTATAAAAGTTTAAAAAAAATTCATAAAACATGAAGACACTTACTGAAAAACACATAGATCCCACTCTTATACTTCCTTTCTGGTTGGTCAGCGGGTGAACTTTTAAAAGTAACTGCGTATGATCCACCCACCGTTCCATCTTTGCATGAATACAAATGATCTAACGACAAAATAAACAGATACAGACACAAGCCAAACTAGCCAAGTTTTACATTAAGAAAAAAAGTATACAGATATTTTACCTCATAAAACTTCGGTGCTAACCATTTAAAATCATTTCATGATTATTTTTACTTAAAATACGGCTGTTATTCCAACTAATAATGACCGTGATGACAAGGCTCTATCCCGAATATGGAAACTTATGTTCAAACCGTCCATATAGTTTGAGCAATTATGTATTACGGTTCAGTTAGGGCTTAATTTTAACCAGTGATTCAATTTTTTAAATCAGTTTAATTGTATTTGAACCAGGTCAATAGTTCTTAAACCAGTTGATCTTTTTATAAACAACTTCGACTTCGTTTAAAGATTTCAATCATCAAGAATTCTACTGCTTTTTGTCTCTGAAAACTGCATCATACATGCATCTTTCTTTCCTTATCCATCCTTTCTTACATCTCTCACTGAGATCGTTCCGTACAATCCAGAGGTGTTGGAGCGACAAATAAAGTGGGGGGACCATGAGGGCGTCCCAGCATGAGAAGCAAAGGTTCTGATTATGAAGTTGAACCCATGCCTATTCCAGAAACTGCAGATGCGTGAGTATCAAAGCCGAATTATTGCAGTATTCACATTGATTAATTTCGATGAGACGTGAAAAATATATTTAATTCAGAAGTAATTCCATTGAATATTTGCTAGTTTATTTTGGTAGTCATTATTGCAGCTTGTAGTCTTATTGTCACTAGTCCAGTTACAAAGTGGGCCTACATATAGTCTGGCCCCATCACTATAAAGTGACGGACGCTGGTCCCGTCCGCCTCCCCACATCCGACGCCCTCGGTACAATCTACCTTGGTGTAGGTACTAATTCACTTTATTACAGGATGAGAAGGGCCAAACACCTGAGATCTTAACGCGTAAAGATTTCAACAATCTATAATGCATTTGCTAACTCAAATCGCAAAATTATCATTTCGAAAGCTAAAAAAGCGTACATAAAGATGTACAATTCTGGGCCATTAGTTGACATTGTAATAGTTGTAGACAAACAAATTATAATAGATTATGATGTCAGTGCAACCCTAATTGGGACGTTTTAAGTCAAGTGAGATTTGCATACCACTCGCAGTCCTATTACAGAAAGAGTCCAGTGTACCGCTCCTTATTCGACACTTTAGTTCATCTACACTTCCTTCCCATCTTCTTCTGAAAATGTTTACATTCATTTCTGTGGTAGGTCGTGAATAGCCATCTAACATCTTTACTGCAACTTTTAAAGTTGGGCATAAAAATTCAATGCGATCATAGGTAACTAATTCTGGAATGATCAGCCAATTGCACTTGCAAGATAATCTTAAAAGGTAAAAACAAATAAATATTACTGTTACTGATTTTCTACTTGATTTCGGAATATCTTTTAATTTTATTCATCGGCTCTTTGTGAGGCAATACGATTACATGTAGAACAAGTCCCCGAAATTCACGCTATAAATATATAAAACAATATCGTTTCTGTACTGTGTAAAACCTACGAAAAACCCGCAAACTTTCCGATAACTACACAATTTTAGAAAAAGGTCAGAATTTGCTCGATCAGTTGACAAGTAAGGGGACTTTGTGAAGAAAGTGATTTTGTAGATGTCTCTCAGGATTACTGCGCACTGGTTGGGTGAAATATGTTGTACTGACTAATTAACTGACGAATTAACTGAAGAACCAAAAAGAGTGAAGATTATGATAAACGTTTAGACAAATATTTCTACTGAACTATTTTTTAGAGTTTTACTATTTTTAAAAATTTTACAGTTTTTTCAAGTTATACCTTTTGCCCTTCGTTAAAGCGAAAGCGATGTTCATTGGAGCGATTGTCATCTTCAATAGTGCCTATCAAACTTCAACAACGCCAATCAAATTATAATTGCGTTAAAAGTAAATTTATTCACAACAAGTAATTAAATATTACGTTAAATTGAAGTTCAATAACGTCAATGTAAAAAACATTAACATTTATGGTATTTCATTAGCGTCAATCAAAATTCAACAAGCTTGCGCAAGGATACAAGCTGCCTTTGAACAAAGCCAAATTAAACCAACATCTCAGATTAACTTTAGCACTCTCATACAGTCCTCTGCAGAAACCATCCACTTTCTGATCGGTTTCCTAGTAAAAATTGATTGGAGATATAAACTTAAATTCAGTCGCACTGGCATGACTCATATAATCACTACCTTAAGTAGTGGAATTACTCCTGTTTACACCATCCTGAGCTGAGCTAACAGAAACCAAGCTACAAAGACACAGCTACAAAATGACCGAGAACGTAACTGAAGTGAGGCTAATTCCTGACACAAATAGTTTGAAATTTTTCCAGCAACTTTTTGGTGCTTAAAAAATTATTTGCAGAAATCTTAGGTCAAATGACCAAGTGGTCAAGCCCGGGTGGTGGTTGCAAGCTGCTTGAGTGCCAAGGCCTTTCCATTCGTTGGTAGTCAGCGAAAGGAACACTCACGTTTAAAGGAGAAAAGGTTGAGGAAATCCAATCAAAGTTGCTGTTGTTCACTAAAAGCAAGGATGAAAGTAACCTTGATTCAAACGAAGACTCTCTCATAATCGAGGAGGAAGCAAATTTGTATTCCAGCATTAAAGACTTGAGCAAAAATATTCCGCTGGGAAAAGAAATTGGTTTTGCTAGTCGAACAGCAACTTGCCCGACATTTAATATCGTGTTGAACAAATTAATCACTCTCTGCAGAAGTTAGAACCCGACGTTAACAAGAAAATCAATCTTCTTAAAACCGAAATAAATGAATCGAAACTCGAAATCAGAGAAACGTGTTCTCCCTCTGCGGATACAACACAGCACCTAAAAGAGAAAATGAGGTACTACACATGGAAAACAGAGACTTACTGGTAAAAAACAACAAGTTGGTTTGTATGTTGTCAGATCTAAATACCAGGACGAAAGGCCTCGAAAACGAGAAGAAAAGTTTCATGACTGGTCTCAAATTACTTCAAACGGACTACTTAGTAGAAAACCAAGCGCCCAACGTCGATGAAAGTCAGCAAAATCCATGGATTATTATAAAACAGCCGAGTAAAGATAACGTCAACGTCGTCCAAAATCGATTTACTTCTCTAACCGTAAGAAACGTAGAAGAAACTGTTGAAGTTATGAAAGATGGGGAAAGTTTATCAAAATCGAGATTGGAAAGAAGCAAGCGTAAAACAAAGAACGGTAAGCCTGAATCCAGTGATACCAAGACAACTAAAGACGAGCAAAATAGTGAATCCCCAAAAGCACCACCATGTGTCCTTACAACGTAACTATATCTGGGGATTCTAAAGAAATCTTAAACGAAGTTTGAGCATCAAAACCTTTCCAGGAACGCCATTGGAAGACACGGAGCATTATATTAAACCAGCCCTGTCGTCGTCACGGGAGTGTTTGGTAATGCAAGCTAGCATTAACGATCTGAGGCATAAGTCACCTCAAGTTAATTCAAACAAGATTCGTTCTCTTGGAGAGCAAGTAGCTAATAGTCTATCTGATACCAAGGTGGTTATTTCCCAAGTCATTATAAAAACGGAGTTTTATAAGTTTACTCCGTAGTCTGAGGTCAGATATTAGTGTAATTATTCCTAGTAGTAAAATATTGCAATTGTCCTTTTTACAATTTGCTGCATTCAGCATGTCATAGGGGCTGTCTACGTGGACAAGTCAACATAGCTGAACTTTGCCATATTAATAAGGGGCTGGTTACGCTGAAAAATTTCACCCCGGCTAACCGGCTTGGTAAAAATTTTCCTCAAGTAACAGCATGGTAATTATTTATTTATATTTATTTGTTTATATTTATCATTACATTTATGCTTATTAATTATGCTAATTATGCTTATATTTATGCTTATTACGCTTATATTTATGCTTATTATTCTTAAAATTATTTCCTTTTATTTATGCTTATGTTTATATTTATGCTTAGTTTTTATCTATGCTTATTTGAATGGCAATTTTGAGCCAATGTAGAAATGTAATTCAAAGCTCTTAAAGAAATTATGCAATTTTTGCGGGTCACCCTTGCAAGTTAAGGCAATTGCATGTAGTGGGGAGACGTATTCGTGGAGAATTGATACAGGGTGCGTGTCAACGTGCATTAGGAGCTAGAGTGTTCACCAGGCATTGCTGCAAACAACACGGGATGAAGGAGACATGTTGACCAACCAAGAACAATCTGACGACGATGGAGAAGAGTTAATTGACATTATTTACGATGCACCTGTCTTCGTGACAATGACGAAGAAGACAGATGATAATTGTGGGAACCACTGAGTATTTTAATAAAATACACAACAAAGTTAACTCCAAAAATCGATAACATAGTTAATTTATTCGACGTTTCGACTAGGCTTTAGTCATCATCAGGAATGCTGCTGGGTTACAGGTGGGGGATCTACTTATACAAAAAAAAGCAATAACGTAAGATCTATTGATAGAAAATAATGAGTTCTCGAGATGTTTTCGTACCATGGTTGAGCTGCGGTTTCTGGCGGTGGATAGCGAGCGTTTCCTTATAAAGCAATGTCGACCAGTGATCGGCTTTGTCAATAATTACACAGCTATTAAATATAAAGTCAACATATACTGATGTGTAAGATTTCGTCCGGGTTTTGTTCGTCGAGCGAAATTTGAAAGAGTAATGTGATGTGCTGAAATTGTTCACAAGAATTGATGTTGATCAATCCTTTGAAGTTTTGCATGGTGATAATTGATAAACTATCTATAGTTTGTGGTACACCACGTATTATTTT
>JBAHVQ010199666.1:0-13402 GCA_036872915.1 Nanipora kamurai
TTCACACAGGTCTCAAGAGGGTCGTTTTTTTGGCAAGTTAAGTTTTCCTTCGCTTTGACCAAGCTCTTCGACACTGAGGCTACAAAGTCCAATTTTGCTTTGATGTCATCCTTATTCTTGCCGTTGACCATAATCGTTTGTGAATTCACATGCCATTTAATTAAGATGTCTTCGGCTTCACTTTCATACTGTTTGGTATCTCCTCCAGGAGAAGTCCATCTCCCATCAGATAAATTTAAAACTTCTTCTACAAATTGCTGTAGACAATCATATGTACCTGACCAAACCAATTTACCCTTGTCGTTAATAGATAGACTGTGCAGAAGGCTTTGTTCTGGATTCATGTCTTAATCTTTACAATATTTAGCGGAGCTCAAAAACACACGTCCATTAGCTCAGAGACACGACTTCTATATGGATGCGTAAATTTTCAACCTTCAATTCTTAGCAAACATGCTGCAAACAATGACCACAAAATGGCTGTTCAAGATGTTCAATTTCGAAGTCGGTTTACGAGGTGCATGGAGAAAAATGATGCCTAGTCTGGAAGTGCAGTAAAGGCATGCTTTAACACAGTCTACTGCATGGTGAAGGAAGAAATGCCTCTAACGAAATCCGGTGCCCTTGTGAACTTGCAGAGAAAGAATGGTTGTACTGACTTGAAGAATATTGCACATCAGCATCGCAGCCATGTCAGTCAGATGGTAGAAATTGTTTCTGAATGTGTCGAAGAAAAAAACAACAAAAATTCTCAAGGAAAGTCCGTTTATTGGGGTACTCTTAGATGAAACCTCTGACATAACCATTTACAAAAAACTGGTAATTTTGTTTAGAGCTGTGGTAAATGGCGAGTGTCAAACCTTATTTTCCAGGAATGCTAATGTTCATAATGGCAAAGCTGATACACTTGTATAGGTGCGGTTGAAATTTTTTGATGACAAAGAGATTTCTGTGACCAAAGTCCAGGGACTTGGAAGTGATGGTGCTGCAGTTATGGTAGGTCGTTTGAATGGAGTTGGTACACGACTTAAACGGCTAAACCCTTTTTTGGTTCAGGTTCACTGTGTTGCACACAAACTTGCCTTGTGTTTGTCTGATGCTGCCAAGACTGTAATTGCTGTATCTAATTACAAGGACTCGATATTGGCAGTATAAGACTTCTTTTCCAACTCTGCCATTAGTTGAGGGAGATGGAAGAAACCTTGGATGAACCCCAGCTTCAACTACAAGAGCCTATATACACAAGATGGTTGAGTCTCCATGCATCAGTTGAAATAGTATCCAGGATCTGGCACTCCTTGATTCTTACACGTGAAGACCAGGCTTCAGGAGAGACTGATGGTGTCCCACCAGCTGATGCAGCTAAGGCAAGAGGACTGCATACTTGAATTACAAAGTTTGAGTTTGTTTACATCACAGCTCTGGTGGGTGTTGAAGCAACCAAAGCAAGTTTGAATGGCATGCAGCGGGCACATGGTACACAACTTGCAGAAGTCCTCAAATTGATAAACGAAAGCTGGCAGACGATGATAGTCTCCAAATCCAGTACAAGGATACAGATGTGAAGGTTACTGCAGCTGGCCATAGAGCATTCCTCCAAACCAAGCAGAGCTTCATTGCAGAAGTTGTAAGGAACCTTGATGACAGATTCCTTAGTGATTCTATGACAGTTTTAGATGCCTGAGCATCTTAAATCCAAAACAGTGCCCAGCAAACCCTACTGTTTATGGAAATCAAGAGCTGCAAGTGTTGGTTGACCACTACGGAAGGGAACAAAATGGTATCAATGGTCCAGTTCCTGCTGTTGTTGATGAACATGAAACAAGATTGGAATGGGGGCAGCTGTGTCATCCGATGGCTGCAAACTACAGACATCTGTCCTTTCAAGAAATATCCAAGCTTCTGATCACTGACCACCAAGATCTGTATCCAAACTTTTCCAAGCTTACAGTAATAGCCTTGATCATACCAGTAACAAATGCTAATTGTGAGAGGGCTTTCAGCACCCAAAATAGGTAGAAAACCAAACTAAGAAACCAACTGAAGCATGATGCTATTGAGCACTTTTCACGCATTGAAGCTAATCGCCCTCCAGAATTGGATGATTTTGCTGACACTTCTGTACCAAGGTGGCAACAAGCATGCAAAGGCAGATAGAGTGACTGACAATAGCATTGCTGAGTTACAAAGTTATGGCAGTGGAAACTTTTTTATATCTCCATTTGTCTGAAGAACAAAAGCATGATGTTTTATTAAAAATGTTACTTAAGATTGACAGATTTCAAACTACATACAAAAGGTTTGTTAACTCTGTTGAATGATGCTTTCATGTTATGTTACACAAAAATAAAGCTTTCATATTTTGGTCCAAATGGTGTGCATATTAATTTTTTTTCAGAATCTCGTTTGACTCCAAATTTTCCAAAATGAGTCCAAAGTTTGTGAAGCAGGGGTCAAAGTGACTCCACTCATTTGAAAAATCTGCGAACCCTGTAATAATGTATCCTATTTATCCTATTTATTCCTTAAGAATAACAAACCCTACATTTGCCAATGTTAGTACATTTAGAAAACGAACAACATTTGCTTTAACTTTAACAGTCATGACGGTATATATAAATTGTCTTAATTTATGAAACGGACATGGTCATTGAACAGGGTGATTAATGTTGAAAAATTAGATGGCTTGGTGTCAAAATCCCTTTCAGCTGATCGTGTGTTTAGAGTGAAGTTTACCTGTTATGCCGAAGTGTAAAAATGTTAAAACACTAAATAGTTCATACTGAGCTTTGGCGAGAGTGATTCTGTCTGTCCTTGCTAATTGCTTCCCTCACTTTGTGATTTGGTGGGCATATGTGTACCCAGACTGGACCAAAATTTATCTGATACAATTGACAGAGCTTTAAAGTTCAATCACTTATCATGAATCATTCATTACCTGCTTATTGTGTATAGCACATTAAAGAAAAAAGTCATTTAAAAATTTTACCATTGTGAGTGTGTCTAATATTATTAAAAGGATACAAGAAGAAGCCCAACACTAAATTTAAAGCCATTTCCAAACATTGAGCATCAGATACAACCAAAATCAACAGCTGGATTGTACAAATCGCAAGTCACGTACTACGGTACTCGTGCAGGTATAAGTGCAGAAAGCCTAGATATGCAGTAGCTCGATATCTAGGCTTTCTGCACTTATGTAATTATTATTATTCTCTGAAGATGTTGTGTTAACAATGAAACGTTAGAACCTTTCATAAATATTATGATTTCATTTGTGTATTACTTACTGTGATGGCTTTTGTCAAAATATTATGCTGGGCATTAATATTTATACTAAGATATATATTTATATAACAGGGGGAACATACCTTGCACTTCAAATGAGGTGGACAATATCATTTATTATTGATTTTATCATTGATTTTTAATAATTACTGAAATTTTCACTTGAATCCTCATTTGATACCTTATTAAAAGTAACATCTTCATATATTCATACTCATTCCATATACTCATTCAATTTACTCATTCAATTTACTCATTCAATTTACTCATTCAATTTACTATGCTTTAGTTCATGCCACTGTCGTAAATTAAACTTGGCTGCACAGTAGGTTAGATCATCAGGGACCCCAATTAAAGTGCCTATTTAATGATTTTGTTTTGGGGGTTCTTTTTCCATATTTAGAATCTTTGAGATATTCTGATGAAAATTACTTTACATTATCTTCAGCCAAAGGTTCATCTTGATGCTTTTTTCATTGCTAAAGTTGGCAATTTGAAGACTTAGCCGCGGAAAAAAAGTGGTAACTACTAAGCGCCAGTGACGTCAACCCAGTGGCCAGCAAAAATATTTCAAAGTGATTCTATAGAAACCTTTGACGAAAATTAGTCATTTTAACGAATTGCTTCTGTACAGGAACGTCATGATTGGCGGAAAACTGGTGGAGTGTAATCGAAAATATACTCGTCCTCCCAAAGATCGGTAATTGTGGAAAGAAACATGACTTCAAATTATTTTATTCAGGGACTAATATCAGCGCTTTAGGCACTCAGGAAAGTGACAGCCTGTTGCAGATGTCCAACAAATTTTAGAAAAAGATTTTTAGACGTTGATTTTGACCCTGACAATGCTATTTTAAACTCTATAACTTTCTCAAAATTAATACTTGCGTGTATGTAAGTACGAACTTTATCGTGTTGAGGTTGTCTGATTTCAGTCTGATTTGTAATACGATTAATAATCGATTTTATGTTGTAACAATAAAAGGTGCATATAAAGCGTCCAGGCGGTAAAGTACTGTAAACATTAGCCCGATAGATCACTGGATTTTTTCTCTAAGAAACTAGGAAAATGTGGTATAAAATAACTGTCAAACCTAGCAAATCTGATTTAATCTTATTTAAGTTTATTCTCTCACTGTAGTTTTAGACCCTTGGCAGCAAGTTCGTCTGGGCTAAATAATAAGCCACCAAGCCAAGGCCACCAAATATATTTAAAAGGCTGTCGAAACATTCAAGCAATAACACACATTTATGCTGGAAATCATACAACAAGTGCTGACACATGATGTTAGGCGGTCATTATCGCGTTGATGTTATCAAATCAAGATCGCTTACTTGTTCAAAACTGTGACCGATTGTTTCAATCTTTCTCCGTGCCTAGTCGTATATAAACAATTTGAACAATAATGGAATATATAGCCAAGTTATTTCAAACTAAATGGTTCGAACCTGGGAGAATCGTTACATGTTTGTGGATGTTGATCGTCCAGGTTAGTGTAGTCTTGAGAAAGACTGTTCGTCTAAATGACTAACGTTTCGATACCAACAGTCTTTCTGACGACTACACTAACCTGGACGATCAACTTGCACAAACGCGTAACAAATTATTTTATATATGAAAGCTGAAAGAGATATATGCTGTAGACATTTTGAAATGATATGCCGACCTTTCCGAACGAAAGACTGGAAATACCCATATATAATACCAAATATTTTGCAAGGAAACATGACAAATGAAGGCAAGCAATTACCCATCGTTAATAGTGCGACAACGGCGCCTACTAAGAAAATGCCAAGCACTACTACATGTGCCCATAAGGGTATAGATCTGTCCACTAGAGAACATTCATCAAGCTCGTTATCTCAGAAAAACTATTTCTGAGATAACGAGTTTGACGAACGTTCACTAGTGGTCTGATATTTACCAAGCTCCCACATGAACCAAATTAGTGTTCAGCATTAGGTATATGTCTGTGATAGTATCATGAGCTCAAAAGAGAATGGGTAAATAAATTTGCTCTTATTTTTATTAGGGACTTTCATTGTGCTTCTTATTTGCTCATTAGTCAATGGACAAGGTAATACACTGCCAAGGGTCTCGTTTAAATGTTTATTGAAAGTGTAAAAATATATTACCAGAATTATATAGACTGAATGAACTCAAATAAAATTAGTGAAGCCAGACGGTTATTTTATGCCACCTTTCTCCAGTTTTGTTGGAAAAAAGATCGTATTACACATCAGACTCAAAACAGAAACAAATCACTACCTCAACGCTATAACGCTCGTACTTACATACACACAAGCATACATCGTCTTGAAAAACTTGAAGAGTTTTAAATACCATTGACAGGGTCAAAATCCACGTCTAAAAATCTTTTACCAAAGTTTGTTGGACATCTACAACAGGTTTCCGCTTTCCTAAGTGCCTGATTTCGTGATATGATTTAGCCCTAAATAAAAAATTTCAAGTCATGCTTTTCCCCGCAAATACCAATCTTTAAGATGACGAATATATTTTCGATCATACTTCATAAGTTTTCTGTCAATCCTGACGATCCTGTACAGAAGCAATTTTTTAAAACGACTAATTTTCTTCGACGCTTACTATAGAACCACTTTGCGATATTTATGCAAGTTCCTGAGTTGACGTCACTTCCACTAAAACACCAGGAGCCGGTGGTATTAAAATGTGATTAACTTTAATCATGATTAGCGCTCAGTTTCAGCCAATGAGGATCAGAGGATAAGAATCTAACTACGTTTTAATCACTCGATAGCTGACTTAATCGTGATTAAGAGTTTTGTACAATCAGGCCCAGGTGTTGATTTTTTTTTTTCAGCCAAGGCTTCAAATCGCCAACTTTAACGATGATAAAAGGAATCTAGAGTTGAAAGCTTAGCTAAAGTACAATGTTAACTCTGTGCCGGCAACGTCGGACTTTTACTATTTTACTCACGCCCTACTATTTTACTCGTCAAGGGGAGAGGCACTGCCGGGAAAGGGATAAGAACTAAAATGACAAATTTCCATCAGAATATCTCAAAGATTCTAAATAACGAAAAAGAACCCCCAAAACAAAACCATTAGATAGGCACTTTGATAGGGGTGCCTGATGATCTAACCTACCGTGCAGCCAAGTTTAATTTACAACAGTGGCATGAACTAAAGCATCGTTAATTGAATGAGTATATTGAATGAGTATGAATATATGAAGATGTTACTTTCAATAAAGTTTAAAATGAGGATTCAAGTGAAAAACTTCAGTAATTATTAAAAATCAATAATAAAATCAATAATCAATGATATTGATTTATAAAAAATCATGAAATAGGCACTTTAATTCACACTGTATAATGTTAATAATTTGAAGTAATAGTGCTACAACATCCCAATATTCTGAAAATATTGTTTCATATTACCCTGTGGGTGATTCTGAAATAAAACTACAACATCCCCCTGTACCTGTTTTGCCAATACAGGTACTATAAACAACTTCTCGAGATATATGTCAGATGTATGTGAACATAAACAGTATTACTCACTTCCTCTTCGTGGGAGCACGGACACATTCCTTGATTAAATGAAATAATTAGTCATTGTCCTTCTGAGCATTTGGTTTAATATTGAGTTCCTGGAATAATTGTCTTTCAAAACCTGGTATCCTTGTTTCTTATTTCTTAGGACACCTGTAGGATTTCCTCTGACTTTTACCCTAGTGCTTGTCCAATAGCTTTTAAGTAAAACATGAATAGAATTCCAACTTTCTTGTCTATTGGTGAACTAAAGCGTGTTGTACTTTGTCTGCCTCCAGGTGTGCTCAGCACGTACTTTGTTGAACTCAGGTTTACTTATAATGTTTATTGGTGTTATACAGCTCCATATGATTATTTACAACGTCAAACAGTTCAAAAACGTACTTGTTTTGGGGCTTTGCAACCAACTAGCACAAACAGAATAACAAGCAAAACATTGGGAAAAAAGCTAGTGAACATTCTCTATAATAGTGGCATCTTTTGTAAAATACCTAGTTTTCTGTTCATAAAACAAGTTTATTTTCACGCCAGACAGTAAAGAAAACAACGCCTTTCAGGGTAATGTTTCCCGAACAAAAATGTCGGACTGCCTTACCAATTTAGGGCTTCTCACGCGTAAAAAAGTGTATTTCAAGGCAGTTGCAAATACAACAACAACAAGATCTAGATAGACCGACTGCCAGTTAATACCACATAGCAAAATCTTTTAATGATCGACAGTTAATACGCGTATTCAGCTGATAACGTTTTGAAGGGTCTTTCTTCATGAACGTCTTTCTTCGAAACGTGCCCACTGCTTCATTTACCTTTGAATGATTTTCTCGATGTTAACTCTGAGAATATGACCTGGACCATCTTGGTTCAATAGGGACGATATAAAGGTAACGTTACATGGGACCAATTTTAATGACAATTTTTGTCGATGTTGCGCCAAAGATCGTCGTTAAGAATTGCCCCGAGTAACATCACTTTACTGTCGAAGTTCCGATGTTGCGAGGATTTGAAGCCAGTTCAAAATTGTGCAACAACTTTACCGCATCAATGTTGTAACGACTAGAGGACGTTCGTAAAGCTCGTTTACTCGGAATAATGATTTCTGAGCCCTAGACGCTAATCGAACCCGCAACCTTCTGATGACCGGTGAGACTCTCTAACCATTGAGCCACTACGACTCAGATGTCGGGCTAGGCTGCAGGTTTGAGCAGACTTTCTGTTCAGTGTTTAAGTATTCCATCATTACTATCATATCCTGACTTCCGCTTAGGCAGTACATATGACGAAGTTTGATAACCTGAAGTTAATGTACACCAACGCTTGTCTTTATTCAACAAAGTGTCTCTGTTAAAGGCAGTAGTCTTCTATCGCAAAGCGGACATAATATGTATAACTGAGTCCCTTTTGAATGAGCAAATTAAAGATGAAGAGATTAACATCCCTAACTAGGGTTTGTTTAGAGTTGACAGGAATCGTTTTGGGGGCGGCTCACTTATCTTTACACACATAATTGATTCCTTTGGACAGTTTTAAATTTCAGGACAGCGTGGGAGTGAAAATTGAAACGTCAGCTAGTTTGCTCAACATTGTTTGTGTATACCGGTCTTCATCGTTGTCGAACGATGACAATAGATCATTATTGAACAAACTCGACAGTCAACAAATGAATGACAACTCAGAATTAATAGTCGTTGGTAATTTGAGTTGGATGTAAATTGGACATCAGGGTGAGTATTGACAGCTTACGGCACCCGTGATAAATCCTTAACGTGACTGCAACAGCAATTTATGAATGATATAGTTTGCAGCGGGCGTATCTGGCGCATTACAAATCAAATAAATACCTGGCGTGAATTGGTAAATGGAGAACTTCAGGAGTCTATATTGGACCAAATTTTTCCATCAAATGCCGATTTGTCGAGAGTATTGAAATCGTTTCTAATTTTGAGAAATTTTTTTGTTACTGCGCACGATTTGATTCAACGACCACGCCCGCCTTCTAAAAGCAATCTATGACAGGAATGTATCAATCGAAAAATGGGGTTTTTTCACAGAAAAATAAAAAATAGTCCGCAACTGATATGCCAAAGTGCCAAACCGATGGTCGTTAGCAACACTTTGAAGCCTTTGAAGCCCGACAGGACCCATATTAACGTGAATGATGTAAATCAAATTTTTCAAATATATTAATTTCAAAAGCTTTATTGGGTTTTATTAATTAACAATTTATGACAACAAATTTTATCACAGCACGAATTGGTTATCACTGCACACCAAAGTTACGTATGATTGAAATATTGACAACATTGGGCCGTAGTGACCATGTAATTATTAACACTGACTTAGGGTTGCGGGATAATGTTAACTATTAAACCCTAGAGAAACACAACTGATGAAAGTGTGATGTGAATTTTGCTAAAAGTATGGGAGAGAGTATGATTGGACTATTTCATGTCCTGAGACTGATGTTGACGGTATGTGGAATGAGCTGTACGATAAAGTAATGTTGATTATTGTCAATTGTGTTCCGGTGCATATTCAAAAAAGTATGGTTGATGGTATTTGCATTATGAAAAGCTCTGGGGAATCCAGTAATCTGAATTTGGAAAAATTCCGTAATGGACGTTAATCGGTGAACATCCTCACCTGCTAAAAAGCAGCAAGGTCTTTCTTTAATAATCGATAAGTGATGGGCGCTTCAAACTCCCTGAAGTGTTCTCTGGACACTGGCTTCCGCTATTTCACTGCCTTTGATATATGTTCATTGTGGCCCTCCTAGTTGCTTTGGGAACCGTAAAAATCTGATAAGAGAAGGAAAACGACTTAAGATTGTCAATTTTTCAGCGAAGTGACCTGGTTGAATTTGGGCAGCCATTTTACTTTTGAGTGAAATTGTTTTGAAGCAAACTATTTCAGGGTCCTGGTATTTAGTGAATCTAAACAAGCTTAACAACTGGCGAAAACTTGAACGAATGACTTAGTGTAAAATATTCCGTTGTGTCATTCTTGCCGTTCCGAAACCTTAAAAAATTTTCACTTAAAAAATACCCAATGAATTTCGTTTTCACGCACTTTTGCAGATCGATTGTAGATATACTCAAAATCCGTTTTTCAATAAAAACGTCCGTTAGTTCAATGTATTTTCAGTTTAATTACTAGTTCAATTCAGTGAATTTTGTTCAGTTCAATCCTTTTTCAATTCAAGAACCCATTCAATTCAGTAAATTTTATTCAGTTCAATCTTTTTTCAATTCAGTAACTCATTTGATTTAATGAATTTTATTCAGTCCAATCCTTCATTTCAATAAATCAATGAATTGAAGAAAAAAATTGAACTAACGGAAATTTTCAATTGAAAAATGAGTTTTGAATATTGCCCCAATCGGTTTGCCATATCCACGCTTTTTTCCGAGTTTCCTTTACGAACATAAAGAATACAAAGCGATGGAAGAATCCATTGCCAGCCGACAATTTGAAAAAATATAAGACAAAACATAATTCGAAAATAAACATCTTGTGAGTAACTCAAGATATGAGCTAAAAAACAAGACACAAGTGTAGCGATCGTATATACTCAGTGTAATTAGTTGATCTGACAAAGGCTTTGCAATAAAGTCGAAATATTATTGCTGCACTTGTGTCTTGTTTTTTAGATTATATCTTGAGTTACTCACCAGATGTCTATTTTCGGATTATGTTTTGTCCTATGGAAGAATGAAACAGACCTTATAGTAATATTTTAAAAACGAGTAGGAGTCTTTTAGATCCGATAAAATACGGACTACAAGTCTTTAATGGCCTCAATAACGAACCCTTCAACACGCTAATCTGCGAAGAAAGTTTGAAAATTAATATTTTCTAAGCCGAGAAAATTCGACAAGAAAAACGAGCGTGTCTTTATCACATATAAAGATACGGCACGGTTATGATTTCTTTTGTGTTTTCCTTATGAATTATTAATGAGTTTTTGAAGGCGTGGTCTAGGACAAGTTAGACTTTGACTTTCGACTTAGCCTTTGATTACTTGTCTTAATGCTAGTCCCTCTTCATTTAAAATTAAAAGTTTGCCACTGAGCCATTTCACAGACCACACTGACGTTGCTTTAATGTAGTATTAATATGACTGCTGTTACTCCTCTAGTTAGTAAGAAAGGATGTTGCAGGAGTCTGTTCAAATTCACATTTAAAGTCTGAGCAAATTCATGTTAATTATACCTCTGAAGGCACAGATTTTGAGAGTCTACCAGTTTTGATTTTCAAAAATCCTTGTCCAATGAAACGATGATATACCATAAATGTTTTTATTTTAGACTATTGGAGCTGCATTTGGGGCAAAAAGAGAAGTTATAGATAACAAGACTCTGACATTAGGAATATGGGTATGAATGTAGTTAAAAATTGTATTTGTTTTTGCTAATTATTGTCAAGTCATATCATTGCAAGTTTTATTTTAGAACGGTGATCATTCCTTCACATAAAGTGGGCTTTACCATATTTCCTATTCTGATGTAATCTAGGATACGAGAGAAGTGCACTGGTGTCCCTGATCTATATAACAGGAGTGTAGCTCCTCATTACCTTTTTCAGTCATGAAATATTTTCAGTGGTAGAGTGTACGTAACTATCATTTTACATCCCTCGTCGTCATAATAGGCAGTTACTGGCCATTTCCTTAAAATATTAGTGGCCTGTAATTCGTTGCAACGAGATTTTCTCGTTAAGTTGCATGACAGGGGATCTTGCAATATAGCAGAGTTAAGTATAAGTCAGTAGTTGTAGTATTCGAACCATTCTTATGAAATAAGACATGGGTTACACAGCACGCCTGGATGCCTGGCTACACGAGCGGTTTTTTCCTCGCGCAAACAACGCAGCGGCTTAAATTTTGTTGCGTTGCTGTCGCGATGCAAAAAAATCGTATAGGTCATATCCTATTACTAACGAAACACCCTTGGCGACGATTGCCGAATGGTAAAAGGGTTTAACTTTCGCAGACGTGGTAGTAATTTGTGGTAGTATCAAAGTTCCCATCTCAGGTTGGAGTCTACTTCAGGATCGTCCTCAGGGTAATATGAAATTTACAATTATCCTACCCTGCTGAAGTCACCCGAAGAAGTTGACTCGAGCGGGGATTTCAAGCCGCACCTTCGGGAATCCGAAATCCCACTAGAATCCTACTCGAGTCAACTTTTTCAGTTGACGTCGGCAGAGTAGGATAATTGTAAGTTTATCGTTTCGGGTTTGAGGATTTTGCATGTTTAAAATGATTTAACATGCTTTTTCGCTGTTAAAGTTGACGATTTTGGTGATGAGCGTAAGAATAAAATTACTGGGATCTAGTCATCAAAAGTGACGTCAAAGGGGTTGCATCACTGATCTCAGTATAACTGGACTACCCATCCCTTATTGCCAGCAGTCAAAATGTTAAAGTTCACAGTGACCTCTGTCTAAATGACTGGAGCGAGAACTCCTGTCTGTCGGCCATGGAAAAAGTAAGGCCAAACATGGAGGCTAATTTTGCACGTCATTTCTAGTCCTTGCACGACTTTTACTGTTTGGTTCGGCTTCAAAACATATTTATAAGTACGGAAAATTAGTTCAAAAGAGATGATACCAGAAGAATTTTTCATGACCAAGTATTTAAAAAAATTCAGAGATGCCGTGTGGCGTGCAAATGTGCTAAGCTCTCTGAAAATGCTAAACTACCGTAAAAAGAGATCGTTTGCCGTACGGTTTCCTCAAGTGATTTTTCGGGACTCTTCTGCTAGATTTGCTGTTAGTTTTGCCATTCATTTTCGTGAAAATTGTACTCTGTAACTCACCCTAATGTTTTTTAAAAAATATTTCATATTGAAATATTCATTTCAGTCTTTTTGCCTGTGTTTAAACTAGGGGTAATGACTAATGACAAATACTGAAAAGTCATGTAGGAGACTAAACTGACGTGCAAAACTGCAAAACCGCCTAGGTGACTGAAACTGACATTCAAAACTCAATTCTACGTCGGCCATGTGTGGCTTCGCCTGAAGTTATATATGAAGCTCGCTGAAGCTCACGGCCGCCATCTTTCTAATTCAAGTCCAGTGCTCTTTGCGTGTTTGAGAGTAGTTTGGTTCATATTTGGTACAAAAAAAGAAATAATGACGTCGTATCAACTTTGGTCGAGGTAGACGACAGATCACAAGAGCTTTTCGGGGTAGTTGGAAATGCCGAAAAATTAACAACAGATGGTAATTTGGCTTGAGTAGAAAAATGAACTCGGGTAGAGAATAATGACGTTAGTTGTACTCCGAATGACGAACCATACCGTGCAAGTAGAGAAAATTCTACTTGGCCCGCAAGGAATACGAACCCGCAACGTTTGGTTTACTAGTCCGATACTCTACCAACTGAGCCACAGGTCAAGTTGGGAGCTGGTCGCGAAATTGATGTTACTTCGGCTCTTGGTATTTCGAAACATTTACTAGCTTCTTCAATATCGGGACATTTAAATCCTATCTGATTTCAAATGGCTTGAGTAGAAGAATGAACTCAGGTAGAGAATAATGATGTTAGTTGTTACTCCGAGTGACGAACCATACCG
>JBAHVQ010199687.1:0-13399 GCA_036872915.1 Nanipora kamurai
ATCCAGGACGATGCAAAAACATTAGAAAGTGACCATGATAATCTGCTTTAGTACAACTTAGTTTATAATAATTTTTTTAGCACGATTTAATTTGGCATAATTTTTCCGAGGTTGCATTTTTACTGGACCAACTATCATCTTTAGAGTACCAGTTCACAACCTCGAACCCAGAGTCTTTTCTTCGCTCCTCAACCCTGCTGCGAAAAGACCCTGGTATATTAAAGTCACGTGACCACCAAAATCTGGTCGTGACAAATTTTTTAATAGGTTTTAAAACTTGGTCGCATTTGGAATAGTTTGTTTTACCGTACATCTCGAGACGGTGAATTTACTTAAGTTTATAAGGTATTTTTTTAAATTTATTTTGTATTATATTTTCTGAAGTTATCGGCTAGTTGTTTCTGGTGGATCACTAGAAGAGCGAGGTTTCCGATAGGGGTCTGGAAGCATCTTTGGAACTAAATCAAATATATTCATTATATAGCCCCATCTCAAAATTCCTATTATAACGTGTGCTTTCTGTTAAGGTATCTTAGCACAGTTTAAGGTCGCATATTTAAAAAGTAATATTGATGTATAACTATGTACATTGCAAATGGCGATTTTTCAAAATATAGTCTTTAAAATTTGTAGACATTTGGAAGGAAGCCATTCATCGCAATTGGTTAGATGACTTTAAATCGTGAATTAAACAGAGGAATTTTGCAGTATTTTCTGTTGTATACTAAATAATTAGTAATGAAATACTCTAAAATTAACCGTTCAATAATTATCGAATTTATATACAGTATATCAAATTATAATACTTGTATATTATAAACTCAATCCAAGAAGGAAATTTTATGTCAGGAGCTTCTGCTAACTAAAAAACCCGTGAATTTTTGCAGTGGTTTTCAATACCTGTTGTTGTCATAAAAACAGGGGAAAATCCTTGATATTTTCCTGCCAACTTTCATCATCGCATTCCCTACCAACTCCCATCATCGTTTTTTTTATGCATAAGGAAAGCATGCCGTGCGAAAACGTGCTCAGCCACCTTGACCATGTAAAACTACACACGTAAAAACGCACAGCTGGTTTTTGTTAACAGGCTTAAACAAGGTTGAGCTGGCAAACTTGAACATGGTTGTCCGGACAGGCTTGTTTTTGGATGTTCAAACAGGCTGTTAATGGCTTGATAAACGAACTGACTTGAACAACGTTGCAACGGTATGTTTCATGGATGGTAACGAAGTTGTTTCAGAGTGATGTGATAACAAGCAAGAACATGGTTGTTCCGCCAGCACATTTCCGGCTCTGTAGTCAATTCTATTTCTGTTCGTTGCAACTGAATTCAGGCATGTATGCGGGTATCTGCCTCGCGGGCTTGTGCAGGCTTTTGAGCGATTCAACAAGGAGCTCGTATGTCGACTTGCTTCTGCAATCCAGCCTTGACGAGATGTAATCCGTCATTTGTTGATTCGTAGCCGTTTTGAACATTATATCCGAATCAGGGGTGTTTAAGGGGTGTTTATTAAAGATTAAGTTTTTAATGCAGGTAGTTAATAATTATAAAATTTTTTATACGAGTAAATCTACGGACATTAGTAATTAGAGTTTCCTTAACTCTTTCCTGCCCGAGAACTTTCCCCTTGACGAGTAAAATCGTCTGGCGTTAGCCACAGTAAAAATACTGAAGTCTCCACAGGTCACTGGGGACCTGTACGAACAGGAAGTAGTTAATCACCGTGTCGATGATGTCATTACACCACCTGCATGTAGACTCTGGCAAGCTATCGTAATATCATTCTGTCTTAGGATGATTTTGAAATAAAACCGAAATACCAGAGTTTCAGCAATAGTTTTATCTTGTATTGACTCATTTCTGGAATGTTCAAGGTGACATTATTCTTCGGGATATGTTTTATTTTTAAGCTCTAGAATCATATGCACTGCTGCTAACTTGATTGATCTTCCGCGAACTATTTCGATGTAATCACTGATATGAGCTTAATGTCTTCGTTGAATCTTAAGAATAGATTGATGATGTATTAAGAAACTGAAACACCAATTCTACAATGGAAGTCTATGGCCAAAACTACAGACTAAAATGCTATCAAAATGTTAAAACCCATTTCCAACGATCCCAATTATAGCAAGTACCTAATAAGGAAGTTAATTCCAAAGACTCTATTTCCCCTCTATTTGGAGGTGGCGGTGGAGGTGGTGGTGGCGGTTGGAGAAAAAAGAGAAGGGCAGCTGAAGTGGTTAACCACCTACTACCTTCGGAGTTCACAGTATTCGATAAAAATCACGATGATACTATCAACCTGGAAGAATTTATCAACGTTCTTAACACAGAGCCACGAGAAGTGAGAAAATTATTCAACAAACTTGACGCCAACGCTGATAGACAGATAACTTGCCTTGAATTCAAGTCTTCTAAGCTGTTCTTTGATGGTGAATCGAGCTGCGATGCCTGAAATCCACTTCAAACCATTCCCATCGTGGAACTGATATCTTTCAACAAGCTATGGGCAGAATCTTCTTATGAGACCAAATGAGCCGAGTGGTATTGATGAGGAAAGGCAGGAAAGTGAACAACAGAGAACCCATTAACAATTCAATTAACTTCATTTGATGAACTTAATGAATTCATTGCTACACTCTATGTTCATTTTTATGTTTAGATTTGAATACTTAACATTTTATTGTTCCTCACAGCTTAATATTTGGCAGTTGTGTTTTTATAGACAGTTGATCCCTTTTCTTGATTGAACAGTCTGGTTTGAATTCTCATTGTGATATGTTTAGGATATTGTGATGTTCCTTTTGTGTTTATTAGGAGACAATGTCATTGTATCATTGGTATTCTCAGCAGTTTACTTTTTATCAAGTTACATCAGTGTACAAACCTACTCTCACACACGCCAACGGTTAACTCCAACATGCAATGAAGAATTTGTAGCCAGCGTCTGCATCCCATACATTGGTCCTGCGTCCAACAAAATCGAACGAATTTTACTTTCATCTAATATCAAAGTTACCAAACCTCTGGACAGAAAACCTACCCTCTCTACTCGCAAAGATAAAACTAACGGGAATTTAAAACCAGGTGTATACCGTATCCCATGTGAACGTGGTATGGTATACACTGGAGAAACCGCACGTAACTTAAAAATTCGACAAAAAGAACAGAGACTGCTGCTCCAAATCCAAACTAGACAAATCTATAGCAAAATCAATAGCAAAACATGCGTGGGAACAGGACCACCAAATTCAATGGAATGAATCCAAACTACTCGCACCAGTAAACAATTATTTCACTACACAAATCAGAGAATCGATTGAAGTCTTCAAAAACCACACAATACCACGAGAAGGAAAGCCCCTACATGACACTTGGTCGACTCTTCTTCGTTCGCCCTAATCCATCTTTAATTCTAACTTTCATCTTTAATTTATTGTGTCGTCTACTTTTAAACCAGACGCGTATGCATGCTAGATTACGCAAGACGGCTAGCGTTTGCAACTATTTTGACGTGAACGGCAAACTTTCCGTTCACCACTCTCTGAAGACGACCCGAGTGCACGATGTAAACCTACAAAATTTAATAATTCCAAATAAAAGTGAACATACTCTTTGAAATTCTTTCCTGCATACCTAATGCATTAGTACTAGAAAATCCAGTTTCACATATTCACATCTTGTTATTCAAATTAAAGTGAAACTACCAGCAGGTCAAATTCCAATAAATTAACAGAATACGAGCTCACTTTAAAAGGTTAATTGGTTTTTAAACTACGTGTTAATCAACAGAAGCGCTTTCAACTTGTTTATATCACTATTTCAGGTTCGTTTGTACTTGTTCAGCTTTTGCTTGACTCGCTATTATATATTTTTGGATGTAAAGTAAAGGGAGTATGGGTTTGGGAAGGTATTTGAAGAAGGGGGTTTAACAAGAAATTCAAGGAGTACAAGATTAGAAAAAGAAAGTATTCCCTTTTTAGAATGTTAGTTACAAACTAACTTAGATTGATTCAATTTGACGTTGGTTGGAACAACTAGAGGACGTTTCTGTTTAGTGTTTAAGTATTCGATCATTATTATCATATCATGACTTCCGCTTAGGCAGTACATGATAAACCTACAGCCTAGCTCGCCATCTGAGTCGTAGTGGCTCAATGGTTAGAGCGTCTCACCGGTCATCAGAAGGTTGTGGGTTCGATTCCCGCCTAGGGTTCAGAAATCGTTTTTCTGAGGAAACGAGCTTGACGAACGTCCTCTGTTGTTCGGATATTTACCAAGCTCCCACATGAGCAGGCTTTCTGCTCTGTGTTTAAGCATTCCATCATTATTGTCATATCGTGACTTCCGCTTAGGCAGTATATATGACAAACCTACAGCCTAGCTCGCTATCTGAGTCGTAATGGCTCAATGGTTAGAGCGTCTCACCGGTGATCCGAAGGTTGCGGGTTCGATTCCCGTCTAGGGCTCAGAAATCGTTTTTCTGAGTAAACGAGCTTGACGAACGTCCACTAGTTGTCCTGATATCTACCTAGCTCCCACATGAGCAGACTAACTGTTCAGTGTTTGACATTGGTTGATTAAATTTGACGGACCTGCACTTGTCTCCAGTGCGACCAAAAGGCATTTCGTTTCATTGTTTATCTGACCAGCAACTCATGTACATGTACAGTAGGTTTACTAGTTTTACTATAGTTAAAAGCCCTGAATCAAGGTATTGTCCATATAAAGCAATGATCTTCTCAAATTCTTTTTGCAACAACCAAACATTATTAAAATAGTCCATTTAACATAATTGTTAAGCTTGTGTGCAAACCACATTTGTTCAATATTAACTGCATCTATTAAAATCGCACAGTATGGTATCTGTTTTTAAAAACCATCTCCTAAGTTTATCTGTATAAATTTTGTCGATGTATCTCTCATAGCTTCACCCCCCTCTGTGGTACAAGAATAAAAAGAATATTCTGTATGCATTCTCCTCGATTCTGTTTCTTGCAACTTGACTACCAGATGCATCTTCGTCAATGTTATCCTTATGAAACTCACAAAATTATGGTGGACAAAGCAAACTAGTATAACTTTTGGGACTGTTTCCAGATTCAGGTTTACTTTTCTTGTAAGAATTGACCAACGAGCTTTCAGGCGGCCAAATTCACATTCAATTGGATTTCGGGCAGGTCGTAGTAAGTTAGTGAAAATCACTTCAGCATCGTTTTGCAAGATTGAAATTCTTTCTGGCAGTATGGTGTTAAGGGATAGGTTAAGCGATATCATGACCAACAAGAAGGTGATTGTATGTTTTTGGTAGTTTTTCAAATTTTAGTTTATTGTGCACCAAAGAATTTGAAAATACTTCAGTCATCTGCAGTCCACATCCATGACAATACCCCGGAAGTCACATAATGCTTGAACATTAAGGGGTAAACATTTTTGCAGCTGAAATAATCCATAAAATCGACTATAGGCCTTTGAGCGTGAACGTGGATCCCACCAATTCACGTAAATGCTTGCACCATACCAAATTTTGTCTCGAATTGTGCAACTTTATTTCTCATTTCATTTCCTGTCTGAGGTAGTGGAAGGTACTTTGGACAGAGATGTGTTGATATAGCGGTACAAACTTGAAGGATTACCTTTGAGACTGTGCACTGGTGTATCCCAGATGTATTTGCCGTCAGCCAAATTGAGCCTGTGTCTTTTAAATAATATGAAGTAACAGCAACTTTTCTTTCCAGAGACAATGTGAAGTAATTAGGTGATATACTTGGTGAAATATGGGGTCGACTAGTTAAACTGGTCTTTGGACATGCGAAAATTCTTCTTCCAGTCGTCTAATGGAAATGGTTTTATCAAACCATCGGTTGGTTTGATAATGGCTTTGTAATAAAGTCAAAATATTACCGCACCTGTCTTCGCCTTGTTTTAACTTGTATCTCAAGTTTCAAGATGTTAATTTTCGGATTACGTTTTATAAAATTGGTAATATTTGGCTAGTGTATGTTTCTGGTAGAAAATGTGTGCTTCGTTGGGTTAGAAAGGACAGATTTAATAAATGTAATTTTTCTAATCGTCGTCGTTGATGTCCGCATTATTTTTTGTGGTCAATATGTTCTAGTGAGTTTATGTAACTAATTATTATGCTCAATATAGAGTATACTAATGAGGCTTTGAAGCAAAGGAAAGCGCCTTGGCTTTTCTTTGTTTTTTGTTTTATTAGTAAACACTGTTTTACCCCTTAATTTCCCTGTGCTTCAAAGCCCCCGCCACTCGACGTAATTTCAGACAGTTTATGGAATATAGAGCATCAAAATTCTGGACGCTGATTGGCTGAGTGGGCATGATCATATTCTAAATATCTGATCGAAGACTTCTTTCCCGAGTATCTTACTTATTATAGGTAATATTGAAATAGGTCGATAATTTTCACATTTTCGTCTGTCTGTAATGACGCTCTTGAAAGTGTTTGTTTGACATTTAATTTTAAAGAGTTCTACACTGAACAAAAAGGGGCCGTCAATCTGCCGACAGCCTTTGGAAAGTCTTTGATTTATCAAGCAGTTCCAATGATGACACTCTGAAAACTGAGACCGAAAAGCCGCACTATAATCGTTGTCATTTCGCCTTTGAATTTACTGATGGAAGGGCAAGTTGTATAGTTGGTATAGTTGGTATATCGGCTATATTTGTATCACCGATGAAGCCAACGATCATGCAACACAAGATGTGATCGAAGGAAGATAAGGCTCACGCCTGTGAACTGACATGTAACTTGAATCATCTCGTGACTCACGCACAAGAGGCCCTTTGAAGCGAACCAAAAATAACTAACAACAATGAAAAACTAGAGAGCGCGGAGAACAGTGGGATTTCCAAAACAAAGAAGAAGGCAATATACTGGATTTCGCTTGCTCGAAAGATATTGTTAGGCAAAGTGTTTTTGGCCTAGCTGCAAAGGGCCTATTTTATCGTTTGAAAACAAGCATTTAACTCTTATATTCTAATCAACTTTTATGTATAGAAGCTCTTCATATTAAGTATCATAAACCACATCTAAACTCAGGTCTCAAAGCTAGCAAAGAACTCTCGCTCTTTACTTAGTTCTCTCTATAGTTTTGTTCAACACAGTGATATTTCTCAGCTTTGTTTTTTCATCAGTGTGTCAAACACCTATTTCGCGTAGACACTTCAATTATCAGTCAAATGTAAATAGAGTAGGCGTTTCTTTCAATTCTTCATCGATGATGGAATTATTTTCTATGTATTGATCGTTTTCACGCGACGTCATGGCGGCCATGTTAGTGGGGCTTGATCAAAAGAATCTCATCAACTACCATTGTATGTGGCACCAACATGGCCGCCGTTTCTTTGTCTTCTGAATCTCGAGGAATTGATTGCATTAGCAAACTATCAATATATAAACCTTAGTTCTCATACGTAAATTTCACTTGGTCTGAAGGTGATTTTATAATAAAATCGATATATCACCAATTCACTGTTTTCATCTTTCCTTAACTTAAATCTTAAGTTGAAAGATGACTTTGCTTTTCCGAATTTGCTTTCTTTTATATATGACTCTTTTCTTAGCACATTGAGGAGTGTAATGACAGATGACCTATCAAAAGAATGTGATAACTTATCACACATGATGGACACTTACCACACTGCATTGCTTTGAAGAATGAGTGAGAACCATCCATTGTTACGGCTAATTAGTGCATATCTTAACTTCCAACGAACACCGTTTCTTCCACGGTAAAGTGAAAACAAATTAGCTATGGGTGAGTCATGAGATGAGGTGGTTAACGGTTAACCAATATTCAATCGTGTGAGGAAATGTTAAATCCTTTGTCACGATTTGTGACCATTGATTAACCCTCACTTAACAATAAATATTCATTAACCGACGGAATTGATAGCCAGGAGACTCCAAATGCTCCGCCTTCTACACGACTATGCATAGTAACTGAGGCTTGCGTGAATAACGAAAACCTATAGGAGACTTTGTAAACAGAGGAAGAAGCTCATTCAGGTAAGCTGAAAAGTACTTCTTCTGTCTGGTTCAAGTCATGACTTCTTTTTGCATTTATGCATTTTACTTGATTGGCCTTACGAGGAAAATGATGCGGGGAGCCGGCGACTCAAACCAGTATGAACAAAACTAGTCTTCACTTAGACTCAGGCCAAGCATTGAAATTTTTAACGAGACGAACATAATTTACATTTTCGAGTCACTTCACGGATTTTATTTTGTCTGTTGCATCAAGGACAAATCAAATGCAAGCGAGGTGAATACGAGATAAAGGCTGAAAGATACATTTTGGTAGTCCAATCTTTCCTAACGCATTTTGCTGGGCTTGTTGAATGTTCGTCATTTGACCTCAAGACTCCAGACGACCTACTAACTTCAGAAGGACAGATTCCGAATGGTCGCGTCTATGTCGATCTAAATGAAATCAGTCCATTTTAAACGAGTCAAATCTCCCACTTTTCATGAACGTAATTCACTGGTTTCAGTAGATCGCATGAAAAGTTCAAAGTTTTGTTCCTGTCTCGAAAGAAATCGCTTCTTTGTTGCTTGCATATTGCGTCGTTTGCTTCCGATGTCGGTGGTGAAAACATCCATGTACACTTCTTAAGGTTCTAGAATTAACACTTCCGATGCTCATGTCTGACGTGAAAATGGCTTTGGTGAACAATAAATGGATATCAGGTAACTTTAATACTGGTTTAACACGCTCCATTTAGAAATTGGCATGTTTACGGCTAAAATGGCGTACAGGAGATTTTCCCCTCTGGTTATAACCGTTGTCTTTCACAATCTATTTCTCGAATTTCTCCAGCTTAATAACCTATCTACATAAACAGCTCATAACGTGATATGATGCTGCAGATATCCGGTGTTTATTCGTACGCGTAGGAAGACATACAAGTGGAGGTTATACGCCCCTATCACGGTTAAACACTATATTATTTGACCGGCACTCGAGCCATTTGTGACGACATATCTCGACAAGTCTCGTCACCACCTCGGGGGTATACGGATACAGGTGACGAATCCAGCAGTGGGGTAAACGCTAGCAGTAAACACAAGGGCCTCTTAATCATGATTAAGTCAGCCGTCGGGTGATTAAAACGTAGTTAAATTCTTATCCTCTGTTCCTGGTTGGGTAAAACTAAGCAGTAATCATGATTAAAGTTAGTTACCTTTTTTATACAACTGGCCCCAGATTCCCTGCTTAACCCAAAGTATTTCAGTTTTTCTATTGAATAATTATTTTAATTTTCCTTGTTTGTATGAAATCAAAATTTCACACCTGCTTGAGTTACCTACTGCTCAGATGTATTACAGAGCCCTAGATATTATTTAAATTAGACTTATTTTATAAAGGTTAGTGGTAAGAACTTATACAAGTAACTGTACTATATACCTAACCTTATATTATGCAATTTAGCCAAAGATATCCGGACACTAATGACTAGTTAAATATCAAACAACAAACATTACAAAAGAAATAACAGTTAAGATTAAATATTTATAAAGGTTGCCGCAGCTCACTCAGGATTTCCTCAAGAGAGAGGTATTCAAGGGTACAGTGAAGGGGCTGTAGAGAAGGTTAAAGGCATGGACCCTAAGAATTTTTTTTAAAATAAATGGTTTGAACCTGGGAGAATTGTGACATGTTTGTGGAAGTTGATTGTCCAGGTTTTTGTAGTCTTGAGAAAGACTGTTGGTGGAAGTGACTAATGTTTCAACAGCCTTAGTGGAGGTCATCTTCAGAGTCAAAAGGAGAGGTTCACCTGTATTTGTACCTGAAAGTCAGGTTTGCCTGTATTTGTAATAATGTCAGTATAATGTCAGTCACTTCCACCAACAGTCTTTCTCAAGACTACAAAAACCTGGACGATCAACTTCCACAAAAATGTCAGAATTTTTTTTACTTTGTTTTTTTTTTAAATTGGAAGGCTACTGGTGTTATGGTGGTACCAAATGAGAGCACTCTGTAGGAAGGCACTGGCATAATGGACTAATGTCTGGGTTGTAGCAACTCCTAAGGGCCCCTGACCTCAAAGGGGCCCCCAATGAAATATGTCACCTCATTAGCATAACAGTTGAAATTAAATATAAATATAGCTAAAATACTTTGTTGTTTACATTTGGATTTAGATTGTTTTTTGTTGCTATTTGACATGTTTGTAGCTGTGGATGTAGTAAAGCGATGCATTCAATCATGATGATAAAATCAATCTTGTACTGTTTACGTCAACTATATCTCGCACATGAAAGATAATACGGGATTTATATTTTTCTTCTAATCTTGTTTTATTGTAGTAAATATGACAATGATATTAATTTCATTTCAATTGTGAATATTTATTTGGGGAAATGTAACAAAGTTTTGGCCATTTTCGACCTCTAGTCTCCAGCTATGAAGCTTTCAAATGTATGGCTAAACTAAGGGGGGTTGGTAGATCCTAACAGGAGGGCCCCCAAATGAAAATCTCCTAAGGGCTTCCACAGGTTCCATAACTATGCAGCTGCATAACTATGGGGGGAAAGAAAAAGGATGCAACTGTCCCTGAAGGCATTTTTGAGGGGTGGTATTTTAACGATCATTAATTCCTTGGTGCTCCATTCAGTCACCAGTTGCCAATGGAGACTTTTCTATTTTACCCTGGCTAATGCCAGATGATTTTACTGGTCAAAGGGAAAACTCACAGTCACAAATTATTTTACACATACTAGGAAATTTACAGGTCACTTGAAACCAAGATAAACCTTAAAAGATATTGCAAATTTTTTTGGAAATAAGCTTATGTTGTATCGTTCGTTCATTGAAGTAAAGGACCGATTGTTTATTATGCCACAGGGAGGGGCGGTGGTTTAAATGGGGGAGTTAAAATTTAGAAGGCATTGTATTCAGGGGAGTATTTTTAATCTTGTTTGAAAAATAGGAGGAAAAATTTGGACAATGTGTTCACTAGCCTGTAGGACCCGCAGAGCAGGTTTCAACGACTGCGTACTGTTCTATAAATTATTCCATTTTTGGTTATACAAAATATATAATACAGTCAATAATAATAATAATAATAATAATAATAATAATATAATAATAATAATAATAATACAGTCAATATACGACAAGTTGTATCAGCCACGACTTATTTTCTTCCGTATAGGTGGTGTGCAACCAATCCCTCGAGATTCAAAGGACAAAGATATTTTCGCCATGTTGGATGAAATTATAATTGCAGATAAAGAAAAACCTTTGTTGAGTTCATCCAACATGGCGGCCATGACGTAACGTGCACACCACCTATAAGTCATCCTTATATAATCAGTCCATACTCGACACAAACAAAACTGCCCTCTGCGGTAAGGCAGTTTTCGGCGGCAAGATGCACGTACGATAATTTTTAATGTTTCTCTAAATATACTTTATTTTGTTTTTGAACTGTTCTCATTGCAATACTGTATTATTGTACTATGGTTCAATATATAAAAAACGTAGCGACGGGCCACGGGTACAGGGCACTTACCAGTGAAATGTCCGTGAAAACGTCCTTTTTAAACTGGATTCTTCATCGTCACTTCCCTCACTATCACTTCGAGATGTGATGTTGTCTCCTTTCACATTTTTTCTTCGTTTAGTACAACCAAAAGCACAACACTGCATACCGCGTTTCCCCGTTTTCGTAATGACTTATAACAAATTTACCGCTAAGTGGGTCACTCCAATATGGCGCCGGTTGAATTTCGCGGGCTTCATTTTTTGCCCAACCCGAACAATGGGTTACTCGATCCAGTCCTATTTTTCAGATCAGTGAGTGAACCTTTCCTTGGCTTGGCAACCGCCATTTTGAATATTACGCAATCAAGCCTCGTTCCAGGCCCTTTATATTTTAATTTGACCTGTGTAGCAATTTGTGTAGCGTATATGGATGCTGCACTATACTGGCTATGTTGTGATACAGAATGCAATTGGGATCTTATTTTATTTTCAACTGAAGCGGGGGGTAATTTTTACGAAGGTGAATTCGACAGGGGGTTAACGTTTTAATTAAAAGATTTTGATGGGGGTAAAAATTTTATTGAATGATATTTTTAGAAAACCACCGCCCCCCTGTGACATAAGCGATCGGTCCCTAATGGTTGCGAGCTGGGTGCGGTCTGAAGGTTGTAACCGTCAAAGTGTGAAAATTGATTGTCGATTCAAAAGTAAAATTGTTGTCAATGATAGTCGAGCTCACTCGAGTAAAGGTGCCGGAAATCCAAAGAGGCTTTGTTTTGTCATTCACATACTTTGGAGCTTTCCGGTAGTGTAAAGATCCACACAGATTTTATCACGTTCTTTTGAATATTCACTGTGCCACGAAGGTCGTTAGCCCGACAGAAGAAGGATATGGCGAATCGTATTTATTAAAGTGTAACTCGATTTATAATACAAATATATTACAAGGATATAATGAATCAAAAGACCTTGTAAGTTTACAAAGAATTGTGAACACTCATCTCGGCTAACATAAATACTACTTACTTCTGTTACTGTATCCTTCTTAATCAACCGCAGACACGCAATTTGGTCAAACAGGTTATCAGTCGCGTAGTTACTCAACAGGACAGCCAGGACAGCTTAACAAAGACTAACTGAAACTAAAAACTCGTGTGCATCACGTAATACGTAAAATGTAATGTGTTTAGATAATATCAAAGTGCGTCTCCTTAGACATTCGCCAACATGTAGACGTTATAAAACTTGGTGACACAAATTCACTGCACTGCTGTAGGAATTAAGTTAAAGTAACTCATCTTACTCTAGTAGAATGCATGACTACATAATAATTTTCATTAGATATTGTCATGTCATGAAGACCAGCAAACGCGTGAGATAACACATGTTAGAGGTTGTTTTGATGGAGACGAGCGAGCCTGGGACTGAGATTCTCAGTTAGAGGTAGCGAAAATCCAGCTATACAACATTGGACAGGGTTTACAGACTGGGGACATATATACATCTTAAGAACTATTTAACGTATGGGCACCAAATTTTCACATGATAATCTTCGTCCTGTTTCGACCTTGCAAACGGCATATGTTACCGTGGTGATAAAAGATGGTGAAGTTATGACATCGTAATTGTGGGATGTTGAAACATAAAGGATATCTAAAATGTATCCTTGAAAAGTAACATTTAGAGATATTTAGGTCAACAGCAGCCTATTTTTTGAATTCAGTTTTTAGGTCCCTTATTCAGGTAGTACACTCTTTCTTTTTTATAAGAATATATTTTATAGACATTTTAAATAAACGACGACTCTTTTTATTTTAAAAGCAAACATGTTTCAGCATTCCTATGCCATCTTCAGTGCGAAGTGAGTAAGGTATTTACA
>JBAHVQ010199698.1:0-13396 GCA_036872915.1 Nanipora kamurai
AGAGTGGTGAAAAGAGTTATCACCTGAAAAGCGTCAACTCTTTGCTAGCTTTGAGACCGGAATTTAACTCTGGTGTGCTAAATTTGATTAAAAAAGCTTCTAAAAATAACATAACATTAGGAGTGTAAGACCTACAAGAGTGAAGGATTTTGAGGTTGTTAAAAATAAGATTCTTAAAGTTGAGAACATAAACACAAAACACAAATTAAATTACGTCTTAATAACTTTACACTATATAAGCCAAATTGGACCAACCTTGCATATATTAGTGCCCTAGGTGTCCTTCATAATATGGCTTGACTTTAGGGCGAAATGGTCACGTGACCTGACTTGCATGAAAAGGAGGCTGTATCTTAAAAGGCGTAATAACTTTGTATATATTACACCAAATTACATCAAACTGACCCATGATATTGTTTCCAGTACAATTAATAGGTTAACACAATATTTAGGGTCAAAGTGGCCATGTGTCCTAATTTGCATAAAAGCGAGTCCTTATCAGAAAAACTCCAATAACTTAATATATATCAAGCGAAATCATACCAAACTCACACATATCATTAGTCTATGTCCCAAAGACTTTTCCGTGGTTTTTTATCATGTAAAGCGATTTGCATGAAAACCAGGCTATTGCAGGTCAGCCGTTTCCATCATCAAAATACACATCCGCCATGTTGACTTACAGAGAATGCAGAGTAGGAACATGGCAGAATGTTCTGTAAAGAAAGATCTTAATTTCGATTTATGTATAGTTTGCCAAAATTAAGCTGAAGAAGAACTAATTAAGAAGCCAACATCGCATGATAATCTTTTAAAATCCATTCAGACACGTTCACAGTATGGTGATGCTAAATCGTATGAACTATGGTCAATCTTGAAAGACTTGCAGTTAGAAGAATTGAGAGAGAACGTTACATGGCATCGAAGTTGCTACCAAGAAATAACCCATTCAGGGATGTTAAAAAGAATAAAAGAGAGGTACGAAAGAGAACTATCTAGCCCTAGTGTACGAAAAACTAGTCAACATGCACAAGAAGAGTCAGTATTACCTTTGACACGTTCAAAGACAGCTCCTTACAACAAGGATGTGTGCTTTTTCTGTGATGGTGAGGAAACATACCGACAGCCACTCCATAAGGTAACCACATTTTCTGCTGGTGATGCCTTGGATACTGCTATAAGGAAACTGCAAGACGAAAAACTCCTTGTCAAGCTTGCTACTGCAGTTGATACCAAAGATGCTCATACCATAGATATAAGATATCACAAGAAGTGTTGGGCTAAGTATGTGGCAAATGTTCTCCGTAGACCTGAAGAAGAGAGAGAGATTCCTCACAAACATGCAAGCGTTACAGAAGCAAAACTAGAGTTTGTGACAATGACGGAAATAGCATTGAAGAGTGGAAAAATCATCAGCATGTGTCAATTACAGTCTGCATATGAAAGCATTTGCCAAGAAAACAATGCAAAGACAAACAAAGAAAACCGAAAGGCCATAAAGGAGCTACTGAAGCAAGAAATAGAGGATGTTGATTTTCACAAACCGAAACGAATGAATGACCCAGAAAGAGTAAGCGTTAAAAAGACTCGTAACATTGCCATTCAACTATCTGAAAATGCTAAAGTAATTGTACAAGGATCATGAAAACCTCGTATGATGCGGTTTTGCTACTAAGGAAGAGTATTAACAAGTGTAAAAAGTGGTATTTCACTGGTTCGCTTGATTCGTTATCTAATGACAATTGTTCAGGAGAATTGTATTGCTTTTTTAGATGGGTTTTCCAAGGTCTGAATTCAACTCTGTCTGCTGATGAAAAATGCAACGAGATTCACTTTAGGGCAATTCATCTAGCGCAGAGTACAATATCGACGTGCTTAACTGAACGTCAGGTCAGAAACAAGAAGTCACAAGCTATAAAGATCACACGTGAGATGCCAGAGCAATTGGCCGTGGGTCTTGGATTGTCAGTTGAGTACAATCGACTTTTAAAGGTCACATGCAACGAAAAATTCGAAATTGAAAAAAGTTTAAACTGAAATAGAGAGGCACGTAATTAAACAGATAGAGAAAGACAGTGGGTTGTATATTCCTCCAGATATAGTGAGAGGCAGACACGTCTTTTTTGCTGTTGATAATGTCGATTTCGCAGAAGATACCAAGGATGGTAAGCGCACACTGCATGGGGAAGCCATGGCCATTTACCAGTTCATGTGAAATTTTCATGTTCTTTAGGTTCTCCTAACCTCATCTAGACTAGTGGCTTGCTTTCATCACGAAAATCTCACGGGAGTTCATTTTCTGACATTTGCTCCCGAACTATACAATAACCGGCTTAGGGTGGAGCGCTCCAGGAGGTACTGCATTCGAAGCAGAATTTTAGCTTATATTACGATAAAAGTCTCTCAAATTTTGTTAACAACAAATACTACCAAAGCATCAATTTTTTGTTCTGAAATTTAACATACAAGTTTCATATTTTTCTCAGATTAGTATGTAGTCAGTGTGAACGCTGGATAATGGCAAGAAGCGCGCATAACGAATATTTTAGTAAACCAGGAGTAAACCAGCCACTTTTGTTTCTGTCCCTGATGACAATCCATTCAATGCTCTCCTAAATTGGGTTTTATCAAATATTTATTAAATTATTTATCAAATGCAGGCACATTTCCCTTTCACAAACTCTGACTGTAAACAACAGATGACTTAATGCAAATCGAACGACATATTTCGTGGTGAAGGAACTGATAAAAAGCGCTTCATCTGAAAATCAAAGAGTCGTAACAAAGCTATCAAACTCAGTTTTCATTAAAATATCCAAAAATATAAAAACATGCGCCATGTGAGAAAACGAAACGTATTCTGACCAACTAATAAGTTGGATAATAGCTTTGTAATGAAGTCGAAACATTACCACACCTGTCTTCGTCTTGTTTTAACTTGTATCTCAAGTTTCAAGATGTTAATTTTCGGATTATGTTTTATACTTTATTCAAAACTCAAGATATGAGTAAATAGAAGATAAAAATATTGTTGAAACTTTATTTCAAGGTCGTCCTGAAACTTGATGAGGATGGCATTGAAATAAGGTCGAAATATCACAGTTTCAACAATAGCTTTATCTTCTATTGACTCATACTGTAAGTTTTCAAGATGTTATTATCCTTCACAAAATGTTTTGTTTGCTTCTTTCTGAAATTGTTGGCCGCTCATGGCTTTCGGTCGAATGTGCCATAGCACAAGCAGTTTTTAAGTTCTTATTCACCAATTCAAAAATGTCCCCTCTGAATAGGTTTATGGCCATCAATAGCCGACGCCGTTTTGACATCGAGTCTATCAAATGGTTTTCTGTACGAAATTGGCGATTTTAAATGCTCGTATCAGTTGCAACGATGGCTAATTATTAAGTGACGATGGTATATTGCAAAAAGTGTTGTTATTTTTGAACCACGATGATCCTGAAATGGGGTATCCAAATGTAACTATAGAAATGGTATCCGGAAATGTAGATATGGTGGTAAAAAGACGAAAGTCTGACTGCTGGAGAAGAAAATAATCTAGAAACATGGACAAATGGCCAGCATCTTCGTTTCCTTGTGTTGGATGTCCTACGTGCTCAACAGGTCCATACAACTGTCTAACCTTCTCTGGATATTTTTTCTTTGCATAATACTTTATATCCACTGAGTCGGTAGCCAAAAACCAAATAACTTTGGTCGTATTATACTTTCCTTGAATACGATTATCTATTTTTCCAGCACAAGCAAAATAATGATCAGTATCCTCAACTTTAGCAACCCTCGTATCTGCTCTTTGACGACCAAATGCCACATCACCTCGTCTTATGTGTATGCCAATCACGATATTTTCATTGAATCCTAGATTTTCTCTTTCCAGCCGGAGACGATTTTCCAAATATTCCGATTTTTTGAACAAAAAATAAAAACTGCAACCCAAAACCATATATCGATGAGGCCAGGGCGGCAAATTATATTTGGGATTCTTCACTAGCTTGTGGTAAAATAATCCATGAAAGTTGTAGATTCCCTCTATTGAATGAGTAAAGTATGTCTCAAAATCTGTTTTTTCCCATCCTGCTCCTAATGATTCACGACGAGGATTGTAAAACTTAACAGATAATCCAGTTGCATTTATCTTGTAGTTCCATTTAATGAAGTTTGGCGCCAAATATTTTTCAAGAGGACTTGGTTTTACGCAGTCTATAATAAACGCTCGTTTAGAGACCACAGCGAGGAGGAATGAACTTAATAATGCACGTAATCGATTTCCCCATCCGGCCTTAGGACATTGAAAAACTAAGAACTTTTTTGATGTTTCTAAGTTGTGTTGATGAATTTTGCTGTAGTTTTCCTGCCATTTCCCCCGACAAAATGTTTCGTAATCCTGGTCGAAGTTGTGCATGCCAAGAGGTCTCTTTTGTCTCGCATCTTTTGCCGTTGTCGCAGACCCATTAATGATTTGAACTGCAGTAAAAAGCAAGTTACCTAAAAAAGATAAATTCTCTCTTTTTAAGGTTGATTCTTAAATAACATAAATAGAGAACGCTTAAATGTTTGAAAAGCAGCATTGCATAACATGACGTCTTCATCATGAAAACTTTTTTCGATTGCGTTTCTGGATTTCACACCTCCACCAGTGAAATCATCCTAAGATTCTAAAGACAAAATGTTTGGTAATCCTGGTCGAAGTTATGCATGTCAAGAGGTCTCTTTTGTCTCGCACCTTTTGCCGTTGTCGCAGACCCATTATTGTCTCGAACTCCAAAGAAAAGAAGCTGCTCTATAAAAGACAAATGTTCTTTTTAACTTTTCATTGTTAAATAACATATATAGAGAGCGTTGAAGAGCAACATTGCGTCACACGACATAATCAACATGAAACTTCTCTCTATTACGTTGATCTTTAGATTTCATAGTTCAACCAGTTTGATTTTCCGAAGATTATATGTTTGGTTGTTTCCCAACGTAACATTTTTGTTCTGACCATCTAAGCAATTCTTTTTTAACTCTATTCATTTTGACTCCTCAAACATGTGTCACGAGTGTGAGATGTAAACTTTCGTCATTTTGTCTTACTCCTTGTTTCAACTTTTGCAAAAAATTAAGGGTTTTTTTTAAAATTTGCATAAAACATTGAGTCAGGATCGCGGGTATATTAAAGCTATTCAAGAGCACATTGACGAAGAACTACGCTTTCGAATCAAATATTGTCACTGTCTTCAACTGTTTCCTTGGATATTTGAAAAATGTAATTATTCCTTCGGTGCATATGAAAAATATATTTTCAAATGACAAAAATAATCACAACAGGCCGCCACTTATGAACATACTCCGTGTCTCCTTTCAATGAAAGAAATGAAGTACATAAATCGAATAATAGAAAAACTATTAATTAATTATTCAACGAGAGGATAAATCTAAACTAACGCTCAATAAGCTTTGCTTATTCTCCTGCCTCTAAATAGATATTTACCAAAAATTTCAACAGCAAACGTAAATTCTTAGGTGTACATGTTCGTAAAAATCTTCATCCACCATAGATGATAAAATAAAAATTCTTCGCGGATAAAGCTGGATAATATTTGCGCTGAGTATGACACAAATTAATTTTATACTATAAATGAAAGCCATGACCTGATCTGACGGTGACAATGAAATTACTGGAGCAATGAATTTTAAACATGATAAACTAATTTATCAATAATTTTAAACTAATTCATGGAGAATGAAGTTTCTTAACTTTAATTAGCTTTTACTCTGTAGTTTTGTATATAAATTGTGAAGCAGTCCATCCTGCACAAAGATTTCTTACATATTTTTAAATATTTTATCAATTAACCAATCCATCAACCCGTTAAACACAACCAACCACTCATCCATCTACACAACCAACTACTAACCTTACCGCCTATCCATCCTTTCACTCAACAAACCGCCAACATGACCATAAATCCATTAATCCACCGATTTAACCACCCACCTACACAGCCATTTGCCCATTTACCCACCCAACCAACTACCCACCATACAACCAACCCATCCACTCTGCCAACCAATCACCAACCCAATCACCAACGTATTCAACCATCGAGCCGCCCACTGATCCAACCATGCATCCGTCCATCCGTTCATCCATCCATAGTCTCGTCCGCCTGTCTATCGGAGTTTTTATCTGACAGTCTAATTATAGCTTCCTTGCCAGAAAAGTCATTAAAACGATCCCATATGATACATTTCAACGATTTGATATTTTTTCTGTTTTAGTCGAAACTACATATTAAACAAGTTATCTGGCTACCTGGTTTAAGCATACTTCCGGTTATCATTATCCACAAAAGAAGTAGGAACGAAAGCACAGCCATGGCGTACGCCACCCCCTTTGTCGACCATGTCATTACCGATTTTGTTCAGTGCTGGCCAGAAATATTCTCAGCAATGCTTAAAACAAGAGAAAAAGGAAAGAGCGTGAAGAAAAAAAGAAAATTTTGGGTTTGATGATTGTTACATTTAATTTGTCTCAGACCATAGCTTAGACCATAGGATTCAAATCGTTTTGATTCTTCTGCCTGCTCGTTCATTATGTTAAAAATAAAAAAGGGACTGAAATAGGGATTAAAGAATGGCTAAGAGATGACTCCTTTCAAATATTAAGACTGATTGAAATGATAAAATATAACGGAAAGTGTAGTGTATGAGATTCCGGATGAATTTCAAAATCATTAAACTTGAATGTGGACTGCTCACGTAAAATATCATATGTTGTTAAAGGTTTGTTAGTTCAACAAGTCTGTAACAAAATTATGGTAGAACAGGACTAGTAAAATGACAGCATGGTTCAATTATGAAACAAAACCATTATGGCAAAATAGGATACAATATTGTAAAACAAAGAAAATGTTTCTTTTAATTTATCGCATTACTTTTCTTTAGAGTAACAAACCTAGCGTATTTCCGTAAATTATCTTGTCAAATTAAAACCAAAGCTGCATTGCTTTGGCCACTTCACCCATAGCCATAATAATTCTGTTTCAAAAACAGAGGGATCCGAGAAGATGCTTGTCACCATGATAATCCGGAAGTGTAGTAAGATGAGTCTAATTCTAAGTGCAGAGTTTCATGTAGGAAAATGACTGTCATAAATTTCCAGTTCAATGAAATGTCTTCCAGCGCAATGCATAGGACAGTTAAAAGTTTTAAAACAAAACAATTCGCGAGTTAAAATCGTCAAAATCAGCTAACTGCTATTGTGGTACAGCCATAACTCCTTTTTCCGTTTTGAAGTCTTACTGGCCAATGTTGGCGCAATATCATCGAAACTAACAAGATGGCTTCCCTTCAATTTTGCTGTTCGTAAGGGGCTTGAATAAACTCCAAAATGATGCTGCTGAAATGCAGGAAATTCAAAAATAAAAAAATGTTTTGTTGATTACAAAGTAGTTATAACTTATTGTGAAACTAACAAACGTCAGTTATCCCATTAGAACTGTTGCTTACATATATACTTTAGGGTCCTTGATATGAAAAGAAATTCTTTGTTTCAAAGAAACGTGTCCTACGATCTCCTTGAGACAGCCTCAAGTATGATCGCGATTTACTAATTAGCACGTTCACTGATTAGACGTCATGGATGATTTCACTCTGATATCAAACAAATACCTCATGCAATACCTCAAAAACAAAGCGACGTATAATGGTTGGATAGCCATTCTTTAGGCGACATTCAGTGTTGTTTAAAATATCGTCACTTTTAAATCTCAATGACTACTGTGACAAACAAGCTAAAACAAAGTAAACTATTTCTATGATGTTCTTCGCTGGTTGTGAAACCTAAACTATCTTAAGAGTCACTTTCCGGAACCACACTTACTGGTGAATACGTCAACACGATTATCCTTTGTCAAGCTAGATTTAAGCTCGCGACATGTGAATACTTATAGTGCAACAAATTCGAAAATATAACGGAAAAAGGCGAAGTATCCATTTGATTAACCCCTAAATAGATACTGACTGATTAAAATTTAAATTTTTCCATTCGTTAAGTTTCTTAATCTGAAAGAGATGATCATCCATGTTGCTCGTCTTTATATCTGCTCTTAAGTGTCACAGTACCAGTTATATACGTTTTTCAATTGCTCTTACATGTACACTTATAATTTTCTTCAAATAACCATCATATATCACTAGTTACTCTTTCTCACAAAGAGCTGTTTGTTTAGTGTGCAACGTCCGTAATACATTTCCAAAATCAAACCATTCATGTGTTCCAATGGAGACCGTGCCGCAACCGTATCAAATAGTAAAGATTAACAAACGTAAATTCTTGTAATATCATTGCCTAGCATTCGAGACGTTTCAATCGTTACCTGAAACTTGTGAATAATACTTAATGATAATCCTATTGGGTACCGCGTTTTTAACCTAACATTGTATCCTTTCAGTATTATTGATTAATTAGTACAGATAAATTAAATATTAGTAAAGATTTGAAATACCTGGAAAAGTTAAGGTATGCTAAATTGTACAAATGTATACTCCACCAGAGTTCACTCCATCAAAAATCTTCTGCTTCAACGCTAGTGTCTTGTTTTCCTATTATAGAGGTTTACCATAACTAATTAATTCGTCCTATATTCGTTACATGCTGATTTCCCCACGAACAATTTTTACATTTGATACTTAGTCGAGATCCAAATATTCATTAACAGCCAAGAATACAGATGACACTATGCTATCGTTCTTTACCACGAACAAAACCAAAGACCATACCAGGTATTTTATCATAGCCGACTGTATCGTTTAGAGTATGCCACGTCAATGGAATGTAGGTTCTTTCCCACGGCCCCCCTCGGCAAAAACGGTCTCGAGATCGCCATGTTCGCTATGCATTGCGGTCTGCGGTTTCCCCCCTACAATCATAACAATTCCAGCAAAATATAATGGCGGCACGTTCGAAAATGACAAGGACGAAGCTCTCCAGGACGTTTCGTCGAGTGACAATGAGGATTTTAAAATGCAAGAAGAGAGGGCGGAGAAAGACGATTTGGGAAAGAAAATTAAAAGGCTATAGGGCAATTGGTATCAGACGGGGATATTAACGTCGAGTTATTTATCTCCAGAAGTGTCGATGTTTTGGTCTCAGCAATAGATTGACCAGGCGGGAAACGTAGTCTTGTGATAAATATAAGAGCCCAGCATAAAATACGGAGGACAGGCATGATACAAAACAACAAGGAAATATATACAATATTTAATTTCTAACGTTTCTTTGCCAAACGTGCAACATCTTCAGAGATATAATTACAAAAATTCAGGGTACGATAATATATAGCGACAAGGCATATCAATTACAGGAGTTAACCAATAGAAAGTAAGGATACAAATAAAAGTTACAGTGGAGCAAAGCAAAGATAATTAACACATAAGGAAGAATAATAGAGATATAGAAGATAGATCAAAACTAGGTTACCTAAAAGGCAGCGAATGCTGCCTTTTTGTTCGGAGTTGAAATGTGTGATGGCGTTTGTGTTACAAGCGATCATGCATGGTGTAATAAAAAGCATTGAAGATTGAATTTAGTAAAATATTTTCAATTACACTAAATAAGGGTTAGAGCATGGTCACGTGTGCTGTATGGGATATAGAGTCCTCAGAATTAGATAAAAGATCACGAGGGGTTGTGATATTAGTGACTCTGTGACATATAGAGGAAAGAAATACTGAATTCTGATTGGCCGAGTGAAGGCAGTCATTCTCTAATTACATTTACAAACAAATAAAACTGTAGAGAATAGTATTATAATATTGTTTAACAACAACATTCTTAAACTGTAATCTCAAATGTTAAACAAATTTGTACATGTAGTCCATATATGCATCCCTTTTTTGTAACAGCAACAAAATTTACATTATAGAACAAAACTATACCCTGAAATGTAAATCAAATTAGTGCAATTTGATGGCATTGTTTAAGTTTATGTATCCATTTTGCAACAGCAACAACAATTATTAAACAACAAAACTGTAACTTCGAATGTTTATCAAAAGTTTGTCTATATAGCATTGTTTATTCAGTTTATGCATTCTTTTCTGCAATAGCCACAACATTTTTCTTGTTCTTGTAAGATACAGTGGCTTCTACTGTTAGTATCAACTGCATCAGGAAATCGTCATCAGAGCTGGCGAAAACTTCTTGCACGTTGTTTTGTTTGTTGTAGATTTCATGAAGTTGCCGCAGTTTGTCATCAAAAAGAACCAACGCAATCTGTGAATCTTTTTTTTGAAACAATACACAGGCGAAAAATCGTTCCTTACACTTTGTTTTAAGTTGCGTGAGTCCGCACTCACTGCATTTAACGGTTACTTTTTCTGCAACTGCAACTCTTTTACTCTGGCATTTGTTGCATGAGAGGTATCTCTTTAGGGACTGAACGCCTTCAGCTGGGCATTGAACTGTTAATAAGTTATTATCAACGTTAATTTCATCTTGCCTTTCAACACGATCATCCGATTTTTCAATGGTCGAGTTTTTGTTGAGCGTTATATACTTGCTGTTATCGTATTCTCGAACCATTACATTGAACAACTTGTATGAAGATCCAGAAGTGATGCGGGTAATGTATTTTTCCCATAGAACAAATCTAACGGTACCGTTGTTGTCTGTGAACAACGCCTCTTGCTTTTGTAATGTTTTTCCTTTTGTTATGACGGTTTCTTTTTGACCCTGGAATGACAGCCGACCACTTACATTGATTTGCTGATTCGCATATCCCTCGATTACAGAAGCAACTGGTGTTATGTCTAGTTTGACGTCATTGTCCTTTTCCTGTTTTTGGATGTCGAAGTCGGTATCGGCATTGGATGCGTCTTCCAGTTTTGTCCTTTTGTTTATGTGGATTTCATCTTGGTTGTTCCAGTTATTACGTTTCATTTGGAACTTTGACAGTTTCACAGGCGAAGAAGATTCTGAATTCGCTTTAAATTTGGCATGTTTCTCTGGGGAAAAAAACAGACGGTCCTGTAGGTTTGGTTCTTAGTCTGTAATTTCATGTCAAAATACATGTTGCACTGGCTTGTTTTTATTTCTGATAGGTCATGGACGTACGCTATTATAGATGTACCTGAAAATGTTACAGAATCTTTTCTTAGTTGTATATAGCCGTTTTAAATGGATAGAAATGAATTACAGTAGCTAAAACCCATCTTGGCAAGAAAATTTTACAAAATTTACCTTCAGGTTTGATTCCTTCTTTTTGACCAACCTCGAACCCAGAGGTTGCTTTTTGATCTTGAATATGAGTCATTGTGTTTTTAAAAAACTATAAAAACAAGAGAATGAACAAATTTAAAAAATGAGAAAGGTTCAATTGTAGGTTCATAGTTGGCGAACATTTGTACAATTAATCATATAAAAGCCCTTTTAGTTAATGTAACTCAGTTTGATTTGCAATCTGCAGCAACCGGTTTTCTTCATCCATCCAATATTTAAGGTGGTCTTACAAAAGTGGGCAATGAAAACGACGATAACTTTGTGAAATTTGAACCAAATGCGGTTCTTTTAGTTCATCTCCTAGACCAATGTCTAAACTATAGGATATGAAAGTTTGGTAATTGTACCTAAAATATTCGTTCAGATATCCTGCACGAAATATCAGTTATCAGGCTATTTTCATAAAGCGAGAAAAACGATCTTAAAAGATTTTAATGAGATAATTCCCTAGGGTGACGTCAATTGTGTAAAACCGATTAACAATTGTCATTGCGTGCGTTCCTTTGTCCAAATTTGAATATCAGTTTGAGAATATGAACAGTTTTCTTGGCTGCAGAATGTAATTTTAGACAAAAAATGATACAGGCAGTATCTAGAAAGGTTCAGGATTGTATCTCAAGAATATGAAAAAATAACGAATTTTAGTAAAATTCGATTTTTTTTTCCTGTAAGACCACCTTAAGATTTTTCGATTTTACGATAGAACGGAGCCGATCAAAAGTCATTGGCTCTATTACTGCAGAAGAAAGATTTCTCACACGGCTTAAGGCAACATATGATATCCCTAAACATGTTTCTTTTTTACCAATATCTATCCATGCCTTCTCTAATGTCATTGCTTGGCTCTTATGGATTGTTAATGCCCATGCAAGTATCAGTGGTATCTGTTGTCTTTCATGGAAGGTGCTACTGAGATTTGTACTGACAGCGACTGGAGAAATAGGGACAGAATGAGGGAGGTCTGAAACAGATGGGCCAATATAGTTATCAAATTTTACAACTACAGCTATTGGCAAAAGAGGAGGTTGGTGATTTTGAGCATAAATTATATCTTCAACCACTCCAGTAGAACCATTACATAAACCAACTGTTGGCCATAAATTCATTGTTAACATTACTCGAGCACCTTTAGCAATAAATTATTGTTGGTTGTAGTCCAAACATTTCTTGTGCACTTATGGTTTTGGCTTTACTGCTGGAATGTCTAGCATTTATTTATGCTATTGGTTCATTTAGCTGGATTAAATTTTCGTAATTATACTTCGCTACTTCTTCGTTGCTATAGAATAATCGTACTGCATTACTGAAGTGATCTTTGTTGGGTACTTGGGACGGTTGTCTAGTCAGGAGTTGTTTCCAGTCATTTATTGTGAATTCGCCATTTCGAAGTCGTGATAAAAGATTTCTAAAAAAGGTTTGGACGGGGTCTGATCCAGTCACACTTTGGTTAACAGTGAGCATGACTACCTTTTCAAACATATTATATGCATGATATCCTTGTTCTCCTATTGCACTGGATGGATTACAATGATATAATGGTTTATCACAGACAGGAGGTACAGTAACTGCCCAGGGTCTCCTATCAAAATTATTCATTTTCCACCAAATATTTGTTTTGTTAGGCCAGTGCTTTGCCTACAGCGTCTATCAATCCATCCCATTGTTGTTTGATCAAGCATAGAGTATTCGTCAATTACAATATACTTAATACTAAAGAGACCTTCTTGCAAAGCTGTAAGGCTTTCACCTTTTAAATCTTTATGAGATGATGAAACAGTAGGAAGTTTTAATAATGAATGTACCGGGTGTCTCAAAAAAAAGTACCGGTGTTTGATTTGTTATACCGTCAAAACTGGACAAGGAAGTTTCACTGAAATAGACTTTACTGAATTCAAAAAGACCTAACTTAAATTTTGATATATGACTTAAAGATATTTGGGCAATATTGAATGAAATATTACTGTTTCATTTCGAAGAAGCAATTTTGAAAATGCTTAAAATTACATTAAATCGGGCTATCAAATTAACATTTAATTTTATGTTGTTCTTGTCAACACAACGCACGATAAATAATATTTACACATTCGATGATTTATTCATCTGAAAAAGCAT
>JBAHVQ010199769.1:0-10608 GCA_036872915.1 Nanipora kamurai
AAACAATGGTTTCTTGGAGTCTGTACAGTAGACGATATAAAAATGACCAAAGTCAAAAAAAGTCACCGATGGTGTAAACAATGGTTTCTTGGAGTCTGTACAGTAGACGATATAAAAATGACCAAAGTCAAAAATCCACCGAGCTTGTTAAAAAGCTGCGTCCACAATTCGTTTGTAGCAAGTCTAAGAATAAGTTATAATCCACCTGAATCCCCCCCTTATGAATGTTGTACTCCCAAAAAAGGGTATCAACAGCGTCTCCTCCAAATCGTTTTTCGTGTTCAGTATGGATGCAACATGTACTGTAGAGGGGAAGCGGGATATAAATTCATACGACTAATGGACGTTCGTCAAGGTTGTTATCACAGAAAAACGATTTCTGAGCCCTAGACGGGAATCAAACCCGCAACCTTCTGATGACCGGTGAGCCGCTCTGACCATTGAGCTACCACGACTCAAATGGTGAGCTAGAGTGCAGGTTCGTCATATGTACTGCCTAAGTGAAACTCACGATATGATAATAATGATGGAAATACTTTATGCTGAACACAAACTTGGTTCATGTGGGAGCTTGGTAAATATAAGATGACTAGTGGACGTTCGTCAAGCTGGTTATCTCAGAAAAACGATTTCTGAGCGCGAGACGGGAATCAAATCCGAACGATTATCCGACTGGTGACAGCGTCTCACCGGGCATCAGAAAATTGCAGGTTCGATTCCCGTCTAGGGCTCAGAAATTGTATTTCTGAGTGAATGAGCTTGACGAACGTCCACTAGTCGTCTGATATTTACCAAGCTCCTGCACGAACCAAGTTTGTCTTCAGCATTAAATATATAAATTCATCACGCTTAACTACCATGAGATTACAGAAACTATTCAAATTGTTGCAACTAAATTTGCAAACGATTGAAGTTACAGGAAGTAAGGAGTAAAATTCCTTTTGTTACCAGAGCTGATTGTAAACGTGCTAAGTCCAACACAATCTAACTTTCTTTTGACATTGCCATTAATCCATTAAACCACATGCGTCTTTTTTATTTGCCTGCATGCCGTTAGCTAGATTAAAATTCCAAAATGCCCTTTACAAACCCTCAACAGGAGTCATGCAGATTACAGAGGGAGAAATGCAAGGATCTTTTTTGAAGGACATTTAAGGTAATGATACAAGGAATTCCGGCACCAAAGGATTGGAAAAAAGCGGCAAATTATGAAAAATACAAAACTGTAACTTGTGGTTGTCATTTTAATAAATTTAAAAGGCAACTAGGAGATAACGAGATAATTGCGTGTAAGAAAGCAAACTCGCTAAAAGCCTGAAGAAATTCTCTCCTTCAAAAACTGTCATGAAATCATGTCAGATGTGATACGAAAATTTTGTGAAAACTTCATTAATTGAATTCAAGGAATTTCAAGCATTTGTTTCAAAATTGAAGGATTTTAAAGTCCTTGAATTTTTCTTATTTAAATTCGAGCCGTTTCAAGGACATTCCAGTTTTGAACGAACCCTGCCTCAAGCATTGGAAGTTTCTTTTAAATTCCTTCAAAAAACTCATGAATAATTGATGAGCATTTTAGCCTACCAAATCACCGATAATACGTCACGTGCATGAAGTTTATATCTGACAAAGCACTCCAAATTAGTATTGTTTATATAAAGAATACCAATAAGGTAAAACTTGTTTTTCTCATACGCTAATATTTTCCTCTGACAATGTGAGCCATGGTTTAAACTCCACAGGGACACGCTTTTTGGGGGTTCATTTTTGAAGCCGTTCGATAAACTCGCAGAACGTGTTTTATCGGGTCTTCTAAAACTCGTTAATAATTCACGAGGAAAACACAAAGGAAAATCATAACCGTGTCGTATCTTTATATGTAATAAAGATACGCTCGTTTTTCTTGTCGAATTTTCTCGGCTCTTATAAACATTTGTTTTCAAACTTTCTTCGCAGATTGGCGTGCTGAGGGGTTCGTTTTCGAAGTCATTTGAACAACTCGTAGATCGTGCTTTATCGGATTTAACCACTCGGCTGTCGCCTCGTGTTTTATATCTGATAAAGCACTCCCACTCGGTTTTAAATATTACAAAAAGCACTCGAGCTACGCCCTCATCGTCTTAAACCCGATAAAACGTTGCTGCTTGGTTATCAAACATTACTTAAATCCTTCCACGACTTTTATGGACATTTTTTCACTCTTGTCATTCATGCCATGGTGTTATAATAAAGAATAAGCCGGGACTCGGGTTGTGGCTACATATCCAAATAACCTTGTTCCCCTCGGTAATTGTCTGTCAAATACTACCTCTTTCCAAACTAAATCAAACCATCACGTTCGGCAAAAGAGCAGCAGTGGCACGTTTCGAATAATTACAGAAATGCTGAACACATAAAGATTACCCAGAAAAGCGCAGTCTTTTGGTTTTCTAGGGTAATATGATTGCCGCTAGAGTGTCCTTCATGTGTTATAAACACTACGATAAGCTTATTTGGCATAGACAAACCTTATTTTCTTTTTGGACGATACTTTGGTGAACACTTCTTTGACTTTGGCTACAATAGTCTTCGTGCTATTGACGTCTTGTTTTATAAGGTAAGGTAACATTTTGCTGGAAGGCAATAAGTTGGAATTAACGATACTGTTTTAGACCGTACTAAATCAAGTAAGCTGTTCAAGTAATTACAATTTATATTTTCTAAATTTCCCTTCATAGAGTAAGTCATGTACACATTCATTTTCAACTCGCTTTAAATATGTTGTGTAGTTGTACTTTAGTTTTATCCGTTTCAGATCACGTAAGATTTACAATCCATTTCAGTGATCATCATCATCAATTTTGTCATAATGCTTTGATGCACATCTTGAAGCCTTGGTCAAACAGCGCGAGATAGTCCATGATAGTCCATGAAACTGACGTCTAGAAAACGTTTGTCAACCTCGTTATCTCAGAAAAACAATTTCTAAGCCCAAGACGGGAATCGAACCCGCAACCTTCTGATGACAGGCGAGACGTTCCAACCATTGAGCTACCACGACTCAGGTGGGAGCTAAGGTGCAGGTTCGTCATATGTACTGCCTAAGCGGATTTCGCTCAGTGGCTTCGGCTTAGGCAGCACATCTGACGAATCTGCACCTTAGCTCACCATCTCCGTCTTTGCAGCTCAATGGTTATAGCATCTCAGGGGTCACCAGAAGGTTGTGGGTTCGATTCTCGTCTAGGGCTCAGAAATCGTTTTTCTGAGATAACGAGCTTGACGAAAGTTCGCTAGCCCTCTGATATATACCAAGCTTCCACGTGAACCAAATTCGTGTTCACCATTCGATACTTGCAACTCTCTCTCCCGTTTGAACACTATCATTTGTGCACTATCATCGACTATCATGGACCATCATTCGCTTTGAGAATATCCAAATTTTGCATGATAAGCGATGATAGTTTTCCCGGTTGAATACCCGCCGATGATAGTTGATGATAGTTAGCGGGAGTAATGAGTTCTTAAACTATCATCGACTATCATGCACCGTTTGACTAGGGCTTAAAACTCATTAAATCTCATGATAACAACTTTCAAGAGCAACATCACATGATCTGAAATAGGTAGATAAACACCGACCTAAAAAAGTTCACGAAAAATAAAGCAACCGTGTTTTCAGTATTTCATTGGATCTAACGTTTCGTAGCTTAACCCAACATCATCAGAGAATAAGCGATAGTAAGTTTACAGATGTATGATTAAAGCAGTATGTTACAGAAATTTCCTATCACTTATTCTCTGATGATGTTGCGCTAAGCAACGAGACGTGTGATCCAATAGAATACTTTACAATGCCCATACTTCGTGTTTTTGCTGGGCTTTATTATTCATACAACGTTTACGATTTCCGCCTGGTTCATCTATTGGCAATATCCTACAGAACCGTGTTTTCATTTCATGCCGAACTCGTGGTTTGGAAAAAGTTTCCTTCTTTGCAACGAAATACTTAAAATGCACGCAAATGCTAGGTATCGCACAAAAGTAGTGTGCATAAAGAAATCTATCACCAGGTATGAAATCTCGCGCTCATTGGGGTCAGGGATCAAGAAAGGGGCGCGTTATCCGAAACAGGTACTTTATGGCCAGCGAGATGAAAGGAGCGTGAATAGGGACAAAGACTCAAGTATTTTGGTTAAAATTCTGAGCAAAAACTACTCTTCTAGGAAAACAAACTCAAGGTCGCTTGAGACATACGATCACGACAAAAACTTTCTGTACTGCTTTTTTTCTTAACTCTTTCCCGGCAGCGCCGGACTTTTATCATTTTATTCTGGCTAACGCCAGACGATTTTACTCGTCAAGGGGAAAGGCAATGCCGGGGAAGGGTTAATCTCTGCCGGGTACAGGCCGACTATCTTGGCCCGATGATATTATATTTTTGGTGAAGGAAATTTTCGACTGTCAGAATGATGTATTTTAAGACCTACCCGGGACCAGTTGCGAAAGATGTAACCCTAGGGCCACAGGCTGGGAATTTTGAACCAAGATCCCATGCGTCACTCCGTATTTTTGTGTCTCAGTGGCTCAGTATTCAGACCGTGAGTACCCCATCGAGTCCTGGTAAAGTTTCTGATAATGATCAGCGATCAACGAAACAAAAGAACTTTTTAGGACATTTCCTGTTTCTACATATAAGATAACCTGTTTAAAAAACATGCAATTCTTACAACAAATACTCCAACTGGCGATACAAAGTAACATACCTGAATTTCACTCTAACGTCATAGTCGGGGTCCTCAATTAGGTCAATACATCCACTTACAACTCGTGATCGATAATCATGAGGGAAATCTATATGATTGGTGAGCCTCTTGAAGCTTCTAACAAACGATAGTTTAACTTTGGAGGATGTTGCAGGCAGAATCATATCCAAAGCTTCACGGAAAAATGTGTCATACTTGGAACACGTTGGAGGTGCTGAAAAAGATCAATAAACTGATCAAAATATATAACGACGTAAATTTCGTATTAGCCGCCCTTTTTTTTAGCCAGTGTCTACGAGTGCTAAGGTGAGTCCATAGAACTCCACCCTGCCAAATATATAACGCCTGCTTCATAAAATCGGTAAAAGAAGTAGCACACGACGAACAAGTTTGGCTCTAGCAATGAATTATCAGTAAAGAAATGTATAATAAAGAGAAAAATTAGCTGATTATCATTCAGTTTCATCCTGATTACCCTGGTATGAAACAAACTGTCGTAAAACAAAAAATAACAAAAAAAAAAACTGTCGTCGGCAACGGCCTGATTTTTTACAAGAACCCGAACTTCCATTTACAAAGAAACATTCTCGGGTACCAATCCAAAATGAATGGAACGCGGTCTTATTTTGCAGCTGTGATGGTTACTTTTTGTGATACAAGGAATTATGATATGAGGCAAAGGCTTTGGTGCACAAAAAATATCAGACAAATACTGTCGGTATTTAAGGTGGCTCCGGACAGTTTCTTTGTTTACAGGATCCCATTAGTACGGTCTCCATTTATGGGCATTTCTATCTTTAAAATAGTTGTAAGTTCCTACAAAGTGTGTCTAACTGTAGAAGAAGCATGATAAACATGAGATATTTGTCCAACTGTGCCGTTTTCGATTGTTAAGATGGTAACAACAGTGTTGGATCATCGGTAGATTTTCGCGATTACCAAATTTAAAACACATTACTTTTTGGATTTCTTCGGTGAATTTTTCTGAAAATTGGTACGAGGTTATAAATTCCACTGAAGAATAAAATATCAACATACCAGAGGAGTTTGTCAAGGTTGACTTTTTGCAATAAACGTAATGTTTTTTAAGATTCTGTCTAATGAAAAATTTGGAAAGTTCGGTATGTTGTGACACCTACTGTGTTTGCATTGTTTACTAAATTTTAAAGAAATTCACCGAAGTAAACGTGCTAAAAAGTTAACATTTGTACTCACGCGGTCGGTGCTGTGGTGATAAAATAACGATTCGACAAAATCACTATCTACGCATGCGTGCTGAACCATATTTAGTAACCAGTCTCCTATCGAAAACTACTCTAGGGAGCCTGCTTGACTTGTAACTTATTTGAGTACTATTTTTAGTCCACGCTATGTTACAATACATACCACCAGTCTGTCTAGGTTTCACATTCTTGTCACAAACGGTACAACTAAATGACTGCAGCAGCACGGGGAATTTCTCCAAATCGATAATATTCTTTACATTAGCACAGCCGAACAACGCACAACCTAAATGTCCAAAGCACTTGGAGAAAGAGTTTTGGAGAACTTCCCTGTTTGGATGTTTCAGAATATCTAATACTTCATCACGCTCATTTTCTGGAAGCATCGCCACAAGTACAGGTAGTAACTCCACCGCTTTCTCTTGAATACTGCCAAAGTTCTCCATCTATAAAAAACCCAACAAAATCGTTCATGTATGACGGTATAGCAGCGTAACTGTTTAGGGCAGGTGATAGTAAAAAGTGACATAATTTCTGAAGGGCACAAACGAGTTCCAGTCTTTCACCGACTGTTGATGAAGTCAAACTGAAATCACTCTCAGTACGAGGCAACGCTACCTTGCAAGCCAATTACAAGCACTACAAATCGGGCCTCTAATTCAACTTGGGTAAGCAATATTTTGGGACATTTTACCATTAAATTTGCCCATTTTCTCAAAAAATCTGTCTCTCAAAAGTGACATAGTGTTTTAAATATCAGTATCCTATAACAGAGGGGGGATAAACGGGGACGTCACGGCCATTTTATTTATGGGTTACAAGTACTGAGTAAGCATCACAGGCTTTGCTTAGAATTTTTGTAGTCATTGCTGTTCCATGAAATATAACTGTGATGTATATGAGCAACAAATTTTCTTCATAGCTCAAGAGCAAGAAGAAAATTTGGAATACTACAATATGATACTGAGATAAATATCACATTTCAAATTAATCTAGCTCAAAAACTACAACTACTGGTATATTCGGTTCATTGCTGCGTTTATTCATTGTTTACTTTATATCTCGTGACCCCAGTACATCGGTTTTTTTCTCCAAAATATGTGATGGTGGCAGAGGCGCAAAAACCCATTTAGATAAGGGGTGTTCATCTTCATTTACTCTAAATATTGCCTGAATCATATTTTTCTACTTATCTTACCGCAGGATTCGAATTTAACTTTTTTTTCCTGGTTGTCTCCGGGGCAACCACGGTTCTCAGGTTGCCCCAAAAAGAATTAGGTTGAGCAAACGTTTTTTTCCTTTCTTTGTCATTTTTTTATGTCGGCTAATTGAAAACAACTTCATCACAAATTGTTGGGAGTAAATAATCTATCTAAATAATCAATGTAAGGAAATTGCTAACTCCTGACACACCTTAGAGTGCACGCACCTAGGTTGTTGTAAATTTGTTCTCAACATCTCTTTGGTGGTTCCTGCTTTCTATCCTTCCGTCCTTCTGTCTGTCTACCAACCTAATCCCTCACTTGCCTTCCTGGCATACTTGATTGTCAACTGAGCTGACCGTCCACATTTTATTCGTCAAATTCATCCCTATCTGTCTTGTCACTCCAAGGCAGCAGCTGATTTCCCACATTTCTCTCATTTTATTTTGTAGTGAGTTCAAGAAATATTAGGGAAAGATGGAAACTTTAAACGGAGAGTTCCTCAACTTACCATGATCACTTTGAAAACGTAAATCCTCCAGGTTGTCATGTATTGCGAAGGAAAGATAACCAAGAGTTCATAGCAGTCCTTGCACTCAATATTTGTTGACACAGCGATGGCAAGATGTTTCATCTTAGTTAGTTCCCAGTCTTTTAAACATGGAACAATACCACTGTATTCAGTATCTACGCGAGTTATCCACGGAAAAGACACTATGCACAGGAGCACATGAAGCAGATCTGAAGGTAATGCCACGTGTTGGTTGTACGAGACAAGTATCCTCGTTAAGTTCAAGAACTCTGACAAAACACATTTCACCAGTTCATGATCAGCATTTTTCGCTTTTAAATAATTAAACAGATTCTCAAGGATCTTGCTAATTGTACACTGCAACTCAGGGATAGTATTTCTTGACATATCTGTAATATAAAACTGACAATTAAAACGAAGACGTAAATCAAAAAATGAAGTAAATCAAAAATCGATGACCTTCAATGATGGTAAGGAGGTCCTCTTTAAGTGCAGCTTGTTTGGCTACAGTTAACGCATATGTTTGAAGTATTAATGTCACTCCACCCAAGGCTGAGCATACTTCCTAAAATCAAAAGAAACGAATAATTGCATACGGTTTTAGGTTGAGCTTGCCGAGGATTCTACGATGTCAAACCCTGATTAGCCTTTACCTTGAAAGAAACAGAATAAGTCATTTGTTTCAGTGCCGTACTCAACCACTCATACCTTTACCCATTGAAAGCGACACGTTCAGGTTCTAAGGTAACTTAGAAAAAGCGGTTCCACTGGTTTTCTAATTGTGATTATAATTAAAATGCGAAATATCACAATATTCTATTAGCTCCATTAACGCATATAACAGCAGTTGCACTCCATAAAAACATTTCCCCAAACGTCCGCCATATCGTTAGGCCCACAGTCACAAAGCGGCCAAGCGCAGGCCATCAATATGGTAAAACAACACCTTTCCAAACGTGCAGGACGTGAAAAGATGTGTTTCATGACAAGATCCGCGATTGAGGACATCTCATGAAATACTAAAGCGACTCGCAGTCCAGTTACATACACTTGCATCTCGGAAGTTATAATAGCATTTGGCTTAACAACGCTGTAATAACCAATGATGAAAGAACAACCGTCGTTCTTGCTTGTTGGAACAAGGGGTAAAACGCACTGACAGAACAGCCATGTTCAGTTTTCATTATCGTCGACAATGTTTTTTCAGCCGTGTTGACAAGTTATTACAACAATTATGGCTGAGCAATGCTGCAACAACGTTTGTTGTCATGGCGGATGATATCGTCGATCACATTAAAATACTTAATGCTGAACACAAATTTGGTTCATGTGGGAGCTTGGTAAATATTAGACGACTACTGAACGTTCGCCATGCTGTTATCTCAGAAAAATGATCGAGATATCGAGCTTGACAAACGTTCACCCGTCGTTGATCACATTGTTCTCGGAATGTAGCGCAGAAGGTTGTTCACCCCTGTTACGAGCCTTAAGCGAATTGTGCATTTTTAGGTGTATCAATACACGTCAGTGGTCAATCCAGTGGTTTCCAAGCAACCTTTTAAGGTACACTATTTCGCAGATTATAAAAATACAACAACAAAGTCTTGAAACCAGAGCCAGCCGTATAGTTCCCCTCTATTGCTTTACTAATGTCAGTTTTCAGTTATGTTATTTAGGCTTATTCGAAATGATGTCATCCACCATGTATATATAAACTCTGCATACTCGATGTCATTTTAATTGGTCTGATGATGGTTTTGAAAAAAACCCGAAATATTACTGATTCAACTTTCTTCTTGATTTTTACTCGTATTCTGAGTTTTCAAGATGTGCCTCTTCAGAAAGTCTTGAAAGTCTTAGGAATTCTCTCTCGGTCCTGTCTGGAGCTCAGAGTTTTCCTGAGTCCATGGCATCCCACAGTTTGATCAGCAAGATTTCCTAAGACTTTAATAGTATCAAACTGTAATCTCAAAATACAAAAAAAAACCTCCATTACCTCGGAAAGTGGTTGATCCTTTAGTATTTGAAGAAGCAGGTGAAACTTGGTGTTAATATACAGGTAAATACTGTCATTTGTTTCATCTTCATTCGCCACGACTGGTAACCTTGAATAAGAAAATCTCTGTATGAAGTGCAATGTTAATACGAAGTGATTAAAATAGCAAAGACGAGTAGGCGATTAAAGTGTTTATACTTTTCAAGGTTCGAACGTATCTCAGATGTCTTAACTGATTTCTCCATTCTTGGCCGCTTAGTTTCACCAACACCCTGCCAGAGAAGAAAAAGTAAAGGAGTTGTGAAACATCATGTAATTCCCTTATGTTACTTCATGTTACTTCACATGTGAAAAAAATATGGAATTGGAATACCTGATTCACATATGATTCATAATTTCACATAAGAAAATTCCAAATATTTCACAACTGAAATTTTCAAGTAAATGGTTTGAACCTGGGAGAATCATGTCATGCTTGTGGAAGTTGATCGTCCAGGTTAGTGTAGTCTTGAGAAAGACTGTTGGTAGAAGTGACTGACGCAGGAACCAGATACAAATACAGGCGAACCTGATACTTACTCTCCTTTTGATTCTGAAGATGAAAGCCGCTAAGGCCGTCGAAACGTAAGTCACTTCTACCAACAGTCTTTCTCAAGACTACACTAACCTGGACGATCAACTTCCACAAACATGTCATGAAATTTTCAATTCGGATATGAAAATTAATGTCACATGTGAAATAAAAATTTCACATGTGGAATTGGAACGTTTTCACATATGAAAGTCTGATTCGTCTGAGAAATGACATATGAATTTTTTGGAAGGGAAAAGGGTTTTAGTTTTGAACTCTTCGCTTTTGTGAAGGTTCTTCACATGAAAATCCCTAGCGAATTAACTTGAGGCTGTAAGGCACTTT
>JBAHVQ010199809.1:0-13378 GCA_036872915.1 Nanipora kamurai
GACCGATGCTGTTTTTGACGCTAATTTATTATCATTGTTATCATTATTATTATCATTATTATTATTATTATTATTATCATTATCGTTATCATTATCATTATTATTATCATTATGATTGAGACTATTACTAAATACTGAACACTGATCTGGTTCATGTGGGAGCTTGGTATATATCAGAGGACCAACGAACGTTCGTCAAGCTCCTATCCTCAGAAAAACGATTTCTGTTTCTCGTTTCCATCAGAAAAACGATACAGATACTAACAGTGAAACGAAATTTCTTCGTTAAAGTGGAAAAGTAGGTGGCTTCAGAACAAATGTGGTTGTTAATTAAATGACTCACAATTTTTTTTTCAGACCAACCTGTTTGACAAGTTGCAAAGGTACGTACAATGTTTGATTGATAAAGAACTAAAGGAACAGTTGAAAGAATGTTGATGGAAAGAGCCTTTCCCCTTAAAATAGTTTAAATTCTATTGGCTCTAAAAACCATGACCAGCCGACAACTTCAAAAAGTATAAAATAAAACATATTCCGAAGAATAAAGTCATCTTGAAAACTCACAATATGAGTCAATAGAAGATAAAACTATTTTTGAAACGGTTTCAAAAATAGTTTTATCTTCTATTGACTCATATCTTGAGTCATATCTCATATATGAGATATATCTTATATCATACATAGATATCTTATATATCTGAGATATATGAGATATCTCTTATATCACTCATATCTCTCATATTTTTCGGAATATGCATATTCCGTAAAATAAAATATGCATATTTTATTTTATACTTCTGTTGGCTCTGGAATGCCATTTTCAGCATTTTCTATGAGATATTTTTCTTAAAACGTCAAGTTTAACCACAAATGCCTTGAGAATAAAACAAGTATGATTTGCCTCGGGATGGTAACTGCCCATTTCCCCCAAGTCACGACCGTGTGATATTGATATGATTATAAGCTTGCTTGCCATTTTCTGCTCCACGAAAACTCGTAAACCCAGCTAGGGAGCCGTGGGAAAATGTTTGCTATTTCTACTTGGTTAGCGGGCTGAAATTGTTCCATGTATCTAAACCCTTTTTATAGAATCAACCTTTGAAAATTTCATGATTAATTTAAACTGCGAAAGACGACTCTTAAAATTCTTTTGACTAGACCTGGATTCGAACCAGCATTTTCATATTTCGTTAATTACCTGTGTCGGTTCTTCATCAAATTTTCTATTCAAGAGATCAGAAAGGGCAAGATTATTATTATAAAAGTCATTATTTGACAAAGGTAATTAACAGATTGGTACTACGTGGTTGTATTCTACCAAGTGGCCCATGAAATCTCGCTCAAAGACTTCAAGTTGAATCTCGCTTAAGTCAATTAAATTTTTCGAATTGACTTTCGCAATGTAGGTTGAACATGACATATTCTCTTAGTTGGTACCTTATTCTAACTTTTCAACTCTTTGTACTGGCAGCTTGCAGAATGAGGAGAAGAAAAAAGAGACGAAGGATACAGACAATGAGTATAGTAATGAACTCATGAAAGAGCTAGACGAGTTGTTTGCGAAAAACTAGCACAAAATTTCAGTAAACTAGAAAAATTAAACTTTAAATTTAAATTATGTCATTTCAAGATAGACCAGTAGTTTGCTTTCTTATAATACTGATAGGGTATTTCATCGACAACGTTGTTGTTTACAATGAATTAGATTTTACAGTTCAGATAATTCCAGAATACGTGAAAATTATATAAATGTTTTCTAGTTCTTTGTGTTTTCACCTCATACTTGTAGCGATACCAGTGCACGCTAACTATAAAAATGAAGGTAAATAAAGTCAGCTATTTAGATTTCTGGATGCTAGATAAAGCGTATTTGTATCGAGAACATCCCTCTAGTGCCCAGTTCATTTGCACTACATGAAAATGGTCTATTCATTTATTTGGTACCATCGTCTTTTGTCCGTCACATGTGGATAAATAACTCCAAAAATTACGATCTGTGATTTCTTTGTCCACGTCAAGGGCAAAGATAGCAACCTGAGCATAATTACAGATCAACTTTTGTATGAGATTGTTGTTTGATACTTGAAAGCGATAGACGAATTTAACGAGGTTCCTGTCACTCGGAAACCTCCCTCCCTCACTTACAGCTGGGCATCGCACCTAGCACGTGGATGGCGCAACTCTCTTGGACTTGTGGACTCGGAATCGAGCGTCCCACGGTCTCTAAGTTTCAAAAAAAGCCTAATTAAAGACGCTGTGGCCACGCATATTGCAATGACCACCTTGGACTTCACGTGGTCCTTCCTGACTGCGATTTACTAATACCCAACTGACGTTTTCGCCAAGAATTGCTCATCAATCTTGCATACGAAAGGAGTTTATATCGCAAGGAAGCTTGAGACGTGGTGTAATTTTAGAAAAGATTGAAAGTGTTAGAAAATTCCCTCCAGTTGTAACTAAATATATTGAACAAGTGAAGTTTGTGTTAGTAAAAGCAGTAGAGAGTGCTGAAGGCACTGGCGGATTGGATTTTCTTCGGCGACCGTGAATGGTCGACATTGATCTTTGATTTTACCAGATGTCCATTTTCATTTTATGATTGTTTTACATAATGAACTCCTTACTGTCTGGTGCGTTTCGCATTGACATTTGAAATCTTTTGGTGTTAGCCTAAATACTGGTAAAATAATACAGGTTGGGTACAAACTGAAAAGGATTCATTCAGAGTCAACTCTTTCCTGTCTGAATTCTATTAGTTTCAAGATGGCAATTAAGTATTGTATCACTCACTGAGTCAAGAATGCTGTCAGTCCATTGAGTTAACAAGATGAAAGGCTTCTTATGTGATAAAAACTTACTGTCTCATTTCAAGCTATTTATATTAAGCAGAAAAGATCCTATTTTGTTTGTTTATACCCAGTAATGGAACAAACGATTGAGAATTTTATGTAGTCATTATCTTTTTTTATCCAATACCCCTTGCTAGAAAATTCAAGATTTTAGATCCCTGGAAACAGTCTGAAAGTTTTACTGATGTAGTTGGCTTGGAAAAATAAGTTTATTCAGTGGGCTAGTTGTTGGTGTACAACAGATTTTACCAGATACTGGCCAGGAGTCCAGCTATAGACTGAAACAAAATTTGGCAGTTGCTATGTAAAAAGGAGTGGCATTTAACCCATTACTAGGCCGGACTCATCCCTTTGACTAGTAAAATCGCCTGGCATGTGCCAGAGTAAAGTGCTCTGGCATTAGTCAGAGTAAAATATAATCATAGCCAACAAATTATCAGAGAAATGTTCAATACAAAACCCAAGATAGTTATATAAGAGATGTTTGGGTTGACAGCATGTCGTCATTTCGTACCCATCAATTCTCCCGAATAGATCGGGACACTGTCGAAAGTTCTCCCAGTCTGAAGCGTAAAACTCCCGACACTTTCCAGTTTTCAGTAAACTTTTAATTTTCCATCAAAGCCCGTCGTATGAATCGGAACTTGAAAGAAATTAATCAGCGCAAATACGGAACAACACTCCTGGGAAAATCCTTCGAATCTTTTTGAACTGCCAAATATTGCAATGTAGTTCTCCGCATGTAAAACGTAATGGAATCGTGTCATCTGGTTTTCACTGTAGTGTATTACAAAATAGTGTGTAGTATCACAAAATAATGTTGTTCTAGTTTGGTTGTATATGTTTTCAGAAATAGCCCCTCTGCACTTTTTATTTGGTCCCCAAAAATAGCCTGTACGCGTCAAAATTCCCTTTGTGATATTTTTCCCGCATCGAATTCTTGCATAATTTTTCGTATTTGACGCCAGTGTCTTCTGTTTGAAGTCCCCCAAACAGTTTGTCAAAATAAAACCCGGTCCTAAAATGGCAGAAGACATTTCTATTTTTGTTTTAAACACTCAGAATTCAGAAACGCAGATCATATTAACGGAACGGAGCTTCACTCAATATTACAGAAACACTAGTCACTTAAATATCGAATAAACGACCGAAATTGTGTTTGAGGCTTTCCTTGCAGTTGACGAATTTGCTCGCCTCTTTAGTTACTTCTTGTTTTTAAAACCAACACAGTAGCATTAATTTAGTTTTAGCATTAATTTAGCATTAGATTTTTGACTAGTACATCCTCATTTCTGGTGACAAGATAAAAGGGTACGGTTTTGCGACAACGATTCGCCTTTTCCGCTTTTCAAACTGTATGTTAAATGATTCACTGTGTATTAAACTAAGACTGACAGTTAAATTGAAGGTAGTCAGCAACACCAGTCAGTAGTCAGCGTCCTTCAGGATCACCAAGAAAATTACCTTGCCCCAGTCCTTTTTATTTCACTCCTTGCTCGACTGCCAAAGTGGCGCGAAAATTTTTTTTGAACGTTAGTCATTACGGAGGTAAATTCGTCTTTTCCCACCGCGAAGACGTACTGTGGATTCGAAATTCTTAGAAGACTTTTCAGTGTCTGGCTTAGGTAAGTAGACAGCTAAAATTATTGAATATGTACGTATGGCTTTGAATGGCTTGGTTGTAAAACGGATCGATTCAAGTTCCTTTGAGTACCTGGTTCAGTCCATCAAGTCACGTTAACAGTATTCGAAAGTTCTTGTCTATTATTAAAAAATGTCATGTGATACTTTAAACCTCCAGTCAAGTGGCTTCGAATCTGAGTTTTTAAAGTAGTTTGTCGTTCAGAACGTTACGTTGGATCAAAAACACTAAGGCTTGGGGGACGGAAGGAAGCTGTCTCCCCAACAACTATTCGTCGTTTCATTGGTTAGTTCTCGAGCTTTACTTCTTCTTACTTACTTCTTCTTACTTCTTACTCCGAAAGACAATAGCCGTGGAGCATACCCTTATGTGGGGATTTCAGGATGATGGCCGTCCCGTCAAGGTGTATTAACTTACTGAGCCTCCGAAATAAAGTCGGTCTCACAACATTGTTACGTAGTGTTAGAGTTATTGTGAGTGTTGAGCCTGCAAAAACCATGACGAGCCGACAACTCCAAAAAGTATAAAGTAAGAATAACATCTTAACAACTAAAGATATTGGTCGATAGCAAGACGAAACTTCTGATGAAACTGTAATGTTTCGACTTAATTTCATCCTCAAACACAATGAGGATTTCTTTGAAATACAGACATCTCGTCTGAGGATGACTTTGAAATATCACAGTTTTGTCAATAGTTTCGTATTGTCATTGACTAAAAACTTGAGTTTTCAAAATGACATTATTCTGCGGAATGTGCATTTTATACTTCTTTGAGCCTACAAGCTATGATAGTTGTTGTTTGAGCAATAGTCTCGAATTTTATTACATTTTAACCGGGAGCTTTCCTCACCTGGTCAGGTTTGCTTTCACATTCAAACAATCACCTCAAATGCAATCTTCATTTTGCGTTCAGACTACTGTTTCACATAGTACAATTTTCCCACTCTGTTCAGAAGATTTGATTGCAACAACTTTTGTCCTTTCTGCCATCGGTTCGTTCTCTCGGCTGCTTTTTTGCACCAGTGCATAAGATTTATTCATGCCCATGCAAGAGCTGAGCAACAATAAGAGTGCTGCTATAAATGACGTCACAAATACGACATAAAACACGTGACGGAAGTCCTCCGTTGCATCGTAAATCCAACCTTGGCAGAACAGAAATTAAAGTTAACCATTTACTGGACAAGTTTTCAGAAGGTCTCCCCTTGATGAGTAAAATTGTCTCGCGTTAGCCAGAGTAAAATTAATATGTTGCCACATAGCGTCCGATAAAGGGTTAATGATTATCAACCACCAGTTACCATAGAGTGTCAAACCGTCGGTGATGAGAGAAAAAAAGTTACCGATGTCGTAGTCATGAAGCTAATGTTATCTCATGAGTTATTGAAGAAATTGGTTAGCGAACTCTTGAAGAGCGACAGAAATCTAATATGGCGGTATTAATGTATAAAACCTATAATGATTAGACTTTCTTTCTCATAGGAATGTTTGAAAAAAAAGAAGGCTGCCGTATGAAAAAAAGGCCGCTCTTCTTTTTGAAGGTAGAAGTTAAATTAGTAAGGTTTGATGACTAAGAAATCTTATTCTACTTGTAACTATCAATTAGATAGCGACCTTCGCAGTCGGAGAATATTCACTTTTCCTTTGCTCTGACGTCAGCCATTCATAACCTTGACTTGGACAGTTGGAAGTATCCAGTTGTCGTTTGCTTGAGATAATAGTTTTGTATTTGCACGCAAACGTTAGTTGTAATTAACCCTTTGGCGAATGAAATCTTTTTCTTTTATTCTCTGTTCTCTCTTTTGTTTTTGCTTTGTTCTCTCGTTTGTTCGTATGTTCTTCGTATCCAATATATCGAACATTGTCCGTTAAAGGGTTAAGACTTATTCCCGCCTAGCAGGTACAACTCATTCGAACCTCAGTCCTACGTCCAACGTACGGCAAGATTTAATATACTTAAAGTTATGATGAACGACCGACATACAGCTTGCTTGTACGCCGCAGCAACCGGCCCCAACCCTCGTCGACTTTCGTCTTATGTGATTAGAGCTTCAATGCTTACCTGCTGTTGGAGTACCTAGGAGGAATGAAAAAGCTGCACAGAAATAGAAAAATCCGATGGCATCGTTTATGTGGTATCCTGCTGTAATCTCGGCAATTAACAAAGGGAAGATGACGTAAAAGAATCCTTCTAGCACGCCAATACATCCCATGTACACCATGAGAAGAGGTAAAGACTGAGTCAAGGAACACAATGCACTTGATAAACCAAATAGAAATATTGTGATCTGTGTAAGCACTTTAACTTTGCCACGTCGCAACGCGATGTCACCAATATGTCCAGCGATGAACCTGGCTGGCAGAGCACATATGTTTTTAATAGTCAACAACCATTTGGCATCAGATAATGGGTATCCTAGCCTCACGCCATATCGCACCTTGAATAATAAGTAATGGTAATTTAGCCTCAGAAAAAGTTCTTAGCTACAGTAAAAGTTCGACTTTGTCACGCGTTACTGGGGGACAGTTCGTTACGCAGCAACAAACTGTCGCCAAAAATTGTCGCCGAATTTTTCGTAGTTTTTTTTTTAGCGTTTTCTTGACCGTTAAAGGGTTAATAAGGTGACTTCACGTAGCTAGAATCGAATCCCTAGTCACAGAGGTCAGCGGCACGTACTCTACTAACTGTGCCACTGGCATCGCTGGATAAAAGCCCTGACGTTAGAATTAACCCTAATCAGAACCCTAACATTACAAGGTACGATAATCAGCAGGCCTGGTAGGGGTTAACCCGAAGGGGAACCCGAAGTCTCTCACACCGGGGGTTACCTATCCCGGCCAGAACGAATAAGTGTTTTCATATTGTTTCTGCTTGAACATTTTCAACTAGTTGTTGTCCTAAAAACAAGTTAAACGGGAGTTTTTCTTGCCACAAAGCAAGGTAAAGTAAAGTTCCTTTATTTATACTGAATAACGCTATCAGCTAAACTATGCTGTTATCCCTAGAGGTCCAGTAAGGACCACCCATCATGGTTTCAGTGTTATACAAGAGGAAACCGAAGTACCCGGAGAAAATCTGCGATGTTTGGTAGAGTCAAACTCGACAACGCCGTTCTCATATGTGACCGACGTAACTTGGTTATCTTGGTTACCTTGGTTAACAAGGTAACAGACAAAACACCAAGCAACACTAAACAGACAAAGCTTCTAGTAATTTAACTAAATAATTTCAAAAATATACTGTACGTGATTTTTTTATAACTCATTGACGTATGCAAGGTGCAATTTAGATATCAAATAAATCTTGATATCCCAAGAACGAAGTGAGATATGCAAAAAGTGTAAAAGATGTTGCGTTATAATTTCAAGAGTTCTTTCATATAAGAAAAACCTAATTTTCACTTCATATCCACTTTCAGAACTTGATTTTGTTGTTTTCTCAAATTTTGATCAACATCCCGCGAGTGTTCACTATCCAAACATGAAATCTATTGAGTATTGCTTAAATAAAGCTTCATTTACAGCCAGATATACTCCCTACAGGTATACATACTATAAACGAAGACAGTACTATGCTACTTGAATCGTGGAAGAGTACAAACTGCAGAGAACTTAAGGTAACTACCTTAAGGTAGTTCTCGGGATTCTTTGATTCTTGTACTTACCATAAAAGTACCTGGAATTAGGAGAGCAAAGAAGAAGATCGTTGAAGATATCAAACAAATGACCAAAATCTTGTCTTGTAATAGTTCATAATACACGTCTTTAGTAGCTGAGATTGAAGTCTCCACTTTGCTTAGTTCATTCTTGGCCTGCCTTGAACTATCGTGCGGTAATCTATAAGCAAATGCATAGTACACGAATACGGGAATTATGGCCAGCATAGACCAGAATCCTTTCTTCCATCCCAAAGAGTCGAAGAGAAGAGGCATAAAAAAAGAGAAGACGGTCGCTCCAGCGGACGTAAATCCAAAACGAACTCCAATTGCCAGTCCATAGTACTTTGAGAAATATTCACGTTGTGTGGTGATCGATAATATGCCAATGAAACTCAGCGTTATTCCCAGTGGAATCGACATGGTGAGGAACACGAAGTTCAAGTTAGGCACGAACGGCGTGGTGAGAATAGCGGATGTGTAAAATGCGCTCGCGATGGCCATGCACCAGTGGAACCCGATGCTGTGGTGAAGATAGACTACTAGTGGGCTCAAGACTAGTTCTAGGAAGTATAACAAGGAGCCGACCCAAGCTAGAAAATGGATTGGAAAACTTGTATTGTCTTAATCGCATACATCGCTTTTAGCATAAAATATTAATAGACAACTTATGTACTGATATATTTAGGATCACACTTTAGGTTGCTAATGGTTGCTAAGATTGATGTTAGTAAATGGGAAGGACTGCTCAAAACCGACAAGAGTGGGGGAAAGATATTAGGTCTGGCGTGGAAAACATAGAGCAAAAAAGAGCTGATAATGCAGCGCGAAGGCACTCTATCAGAAACAATCAGGAAATCCAGAACATTCTTGCGAGAAATACGGTCGATGTATTCATGGTGAAAGGTGCTTATTGCTTACATCGAAGACTCAAACACCTCAGCTAGTCATCATCAGTAATTGATGGAGAGCAAAAGAAGAAGAAGAAGGAGAAGGATCAAACTTTAGTAAGTTAACTTTGACCAACATCATGTATATATCTGCTAGCCATTAAATAATAAAACAGTTGGCTTATACACGTGGACGTGTGAATATTACAATGTATAATTAAATAAATACAGAATGAAATATAAAGAGGTTTATTTATCAAGATTCGCGTTTAGAGCAAACGTCAAACATAACACTACCACGTGACCATGATTTCTCCCACGTTTGTCGCTTGCCGAACAGATTGACGTTTTTTCATTAACGCCATAATTATCTCCCGTTTTTCTCAATTATTTGATGCTTCGAGAAAACTCCGACGGAGTTTTCGCTTACATGTGGCACAAGAAAAATGGAAGAATTATTTATTTTCTTTTTAGCTAGGAAGGTCGTTCCACAAAGGCACTCCCGGCTAGGAGGGCTTGACGGTAAAACTATTCCCCCGGGGATCGAAAACAAAAAATCCACCCGAAGTGGAACGGTCACCCAAGGAAACCGTAGGATAAATTAGGGTGAGAAGCCTAAGTACTGACGTCCAAGCCGGCGGGGGAGCCTGGGAAAAACGTCGAAAAATGCCCCCGTGTCAGTTATGTTTACCTTCACTTTTTGGTCCACTGAAATTAGCTGTCCTTAACAACTGTAGCTAAGCAACGAAATAAGTTTACATGCCCTTAACGATTTTTCATCTACTGACCTGCTTTAGTGTTAGTTTCATTGTAGTAGTCGATAAAAATGGCTAGAAAAATACCAAAGCTATCGAGCATACCGACGAGAAAAAAAGAGGCCAACGCAGTGGCCCCCAAATATATCCAGGAAGAACCACTGTCTTTTACCATCCCCACAATACTAAAACCAACAAGAAAAGAATAATCGGGTGTTGTTATGCTTGTTTGGTTCAGTAAGTGAAAAGTAAAAACTCTTTAAAATCATCCAAGAATACAACAACCTAACGCTTTAATTTTAACTAAAACTTAAGACTGCTTGGTCACATGTTTGTGGAGATTGATCGTCCAGGTTAGTGTAGTCTTGAGAAAGATTGTTGGTGGAAGTGACTGACATTTCAACGGCCTTAGCGGTGGTTATCTTCAGAGTCATGACCGCCGGTAAGGCAGTCGAAACGTCAGTCAATTCTACCAACAGTCTTTCTCAAGAGTACACTAACCTGGACGATTAACTTCAACAAACATGGAACGATTCTCCCAGGTTCAAAGCATCTACTTTACTGCCTGGCCAACCTTGACCAAACATAGCCGACCATGTTCTACGTAAATCGTACGGGCTTTTTTGCTATTTCAATGTATTCCCTCGTTCTCCGGCTGCAGTAAGTAAGTAAGTAAATAAGTAAGTAAGGAAAAAAGGAAAGAAGGAAAGAAGGAAGGAAGGAAGGAAGGAAGGAAGGAGTAGTAGTAGTAGTTAGTAAAACTTTATTTCAGTGCGGTAGCCCTAGTGAGACAAAACTGTTTCCAAGAAGGGCGTGCAGGGGATAATTATTAACAGTTAATAATTATTAACTGCTAATAGTTATTAATAATTAGTTGCCATTAAAGTATTTTATTAAATCTCAATTTCGTGGTTTTTCTTAAAGTTATTTGCTGGGCGTTAATTTTTATTACTCGTTTGATATAGTTATTGTTATATTATCTTCACACAAATCGTGAAAGGTTAATTCAAGGCAATTAAGCAGTAGCGTTACGAGGGAGGAGTTGGAGGTGTCCAGTCCACCATTACTACCACAAACGTCAAACGGCATTCAATTAAATTATAAATAATCAGCCATCCCCCGTAAGGCACACGTCTGGTTTGCTTGGATTATTTAAGAAGTTGCTAAATCTAGAGATACACCAAGTAATTCCCGAAAATCCGTAGCAGAATATCCACCGGAGCTTGGGCAGCAGCCAGGTTGTAATGAAAAGACTAGAAAGCTGGAAAACCCGCGTAAAATAAACGCATCAATTGACGCTATCGTCCCTTACATTTAACCCCAACTTCCTAATGTCACGGCAGTCTGGTCTTGATCTGCTTGGCATCATCGAGTGTTCTGCTTTATTTACATCCCCATCTTTCTCGTATAGTGATAATCTTATCTTATTCTCTTACGCTGTTATTTATACACAATATCAATTCCAGCCACTTCTCACATTTAAATTGTTAAACTGACAGAGATGTCAGAGGAGGTTGGAAAGCCCGGAACAGTGGAATTAGGCTATCACTTAGTCGTTCATGGCATTTAGTTCGTTTTCTTATTTCCCCTCGAAAACATCGAAGAAACTCTGTTTCCGAAATAGTCCTGCATGATTTCTATAGTTAAGCTTTTCCATCACCTGCCTTTCATGAAGAATATTAGCATTGTATTTTACTCGAATTCTCGTGGCAAACCGTAAAGTGTAACGACAAATTGTCCAAAAGTGTTGTTTATGCAACTTTTCTGCGCTGAATGACTGTTGATTACAGATATAGTGAACGACGAAGCTTAAAGAAAAGAAAACGCTTTGTTGAAGTTTCACGTACCTTGGAATGCAATAAGTTGTGGCGTATTTTCTTGTTTCCTTTACTCGTCCTGTTATCGAAGCCGGTTGATCCCCACTAGTGGAGAATAATCTGGATGGTATTAGGGGAAAACTGGCAGCTTCGTGCGTCCGAATGTGAGACAAACAGAAATGTTCCATCTTAGCCACCCGGTGACTAAGCCGATGAATTTAGTCGTGAACTTGACTCGAGCACTGATCAGATTTCTGTTTTTTGGCCTGACCTTGACCGTTCACGATATAAGTGTCTGGTAAACCGAAAGGATACCCCATGTACACGTGACCTTTGGATATATTAAGCTGTACATGCATATGTTACCAAAATATTTGGAAAGTGTTTGCCCACGGTTAATAGAAGCCTTACCGTTAGAAGTGGCTGTACAAGATTGAGGTAGCATCTCAGATCAGCTTCCCTTAATCCTTTAACGTACTGGTTTTTTTTACTTTTATTCTTTGGTTTATATGGTTTTATTATTTGGTTTTCACAAACCAACGAAGAGACAACCTGGAGAAATGTCGGTACTTAAAGCATTTGCCTGAAGTCTTCGATACCAACCGTGCGACGAAGGAGGGAGGTTTCTGCTTAAAAAAACTCGGAGAAAATTACATAAACAAAGATCGAAAAAAGCCGGAAAAAAATTACATGGCTCGCTGCTACTTCCTCTGATATGGAGCGTTCTGATTGGTTGAGACACACTGACTTGCAATCGTATCAACAACTTAACCAAGCTATAAAGTAAATGGTTTGAACGTGGGAGAATCATGACATATTTGTGGAAGTTGATCGTCCAGGTTAGTGTAGTCTTGAGAAAGACTGTTCGTAGAAGTGCATGACGTTTCGACAGCCTTAACGGCGGTCATCTTCGGAGTCAAAAGGAGAGTAAATATCAGGTTCTCCTGTATTTGTATCTGGTTCGTGCGTACGCGATGGTTTTTATTAATTGAGTTATTATTATGCTTTTTCCAACCAAAGACATCAAATGTGACAGCAGAAGCTTCAAATCTTCCATTTGACTTCCGAAAGAGTTTAACCCTTTCCTGACCGAGGACTTTCCCCTTGACGAATAAAATCGTCTGGCGTTAGCCAGAGTAAAATACTAAGTCTCTAGTGGTCGCTGAGGACCCATACTGTCAGGAAGGAGTTAAGGAGATAGGTTTCAAACCCTTGTTAACCCTTTCCTGACCAAGGACTTTCCCCTTGACGAGTAGAATCGTCTGGCGTTAGCCAGAGTAAAATACTAAGTCTCCAGTGGTCGCTGAGGATCCATACGGTCAGGAAGGAGTTAAGGAGATAGGTTTCAAACCCTTGTTAATCTTTTGTAATCCAGCGGAGTAAAATTCTTTAAAAATTAATGTATATATTTTTCTGGTGACGTAATAGTAGTGGATATGTTAATACTTTTAACGATGAAGAGGTCTTTTCCTTTTGGTGTAAAGTGGCAATGTTCCTACATGACAGAAAACAGCACTGTTATTAAAATTATATTTCAATGCAGCTTGCTATATTGATTCATGCACACCTTAGAATTGTTGGATCATGAGCTCGCTATCTGGCTGCGATAAGATAGATGGGTTTCTAAGAGGGTAAAGAAAAAACCCGGAAATTTATGATGTGGCATCTGACATTGCTTACTGAGTGAATTGTGAGAGTAGAAGCTGAACTCGGGTGAAGAATAATGATGTTAGTGCTACTCCGAGTGACGAACCATACCGGACAAGT
>JBAHVQ010199820.1:0-13378 GCA_036872915.1 Nanipora kamurai
GAAGATCAAAAATATTTCTTGTTTCATAATTTATAGATACTGTACCTGAACAATTAAATCCATCACCAGTAAAGCCAAGATTGCATGTGCACGTGAATGATCCATCTGTGTTGTTACATGTTGCATTTGTGTGGCATGTATATGACTTATCAAGTACAGTTCGTACTTGATAAGTCATATACGCCTGAACAATTAAATCCGTCACCAGTAAAGCCATGATTGCACTTGCACATGAAAGAACCAATTGTGTTGTTACAAGTTGCATTTCCATGACAAGAATCGTTGGCACACTCATTGATGTCTAATTTTTTTCCGTATAAGTAGACTTGAGGAACTCCATAGTCAATTTACTTTACTTTATTTTACTGCATTGTAGTGGATTGCATTTCAGTTTTCATTTAATTTCATGCATAAATTAACCCATTGACCTAACAAGATGTTTTGAGAATATAAATTAAAATGTAAAACTACAAATGCAGACTTCAGCTAATTCAAACATCGTTCTCTTGCCAAAGGAACAGGCAACGTGGAACTGTGCCGAGATCGTAGTTGGGATTTTATGAATAGCAGGCCGAAGGTTACATTTGCTTCATTAGAGGAGTCATTTACTCGGAATTTTCTTTGATTTATAACAATCATAAATAGCTCGATCTCTCACAGAAAAATTCAAATGCAGTAAAACAGTGTCTCTATTTACACCTGAAGAAATGAAATATTTAAGCTGGAGAATTGTGGCCTTTGCACAACGTAAGTCTGGCATGGGTCGTTTTAATTCTTCTTATTTGAAAAGGAACTCTCAATTGTACAGACATTGTTTCCTAAATTTTTAAGGGGTTTAGTTATAAATAGAACTTCTTCTGACTGTTAGAGCTCATTTAGGCAGATCAACTCAACGACTTTTTATTATTTTATACAAATCTTTCTTTAGATATATCCAATATTCTTTTATCACTCTCTTATGACCTGACTAGAACCGTCTGATATAGATCGGTTTAGTAGAGAACACTCACTTTCCAAGTTATGCATACCTGTGCAGTTCACTCCATCGCCAGTAAAACCATGATCGCACCGGCACATAAATGATCCTACCGTGTTGTTACAAGTTGCATTGCCGTCACAAGGGAAGTTCGCACACTCGTTCAAATCTAAATTTTTACAAAGAAGATAAGTATGAGAACATTTCAACTGTTTTACCATATTTCATTTTATCCTACGCCATTAAATGTCATTTTACTGTTCAATCAATCGACCACGCGAGATGAACTGAGCATTACCAAGAGATGTGAGTTTCTAGACGTTTACTTCGTTTTGGTTCTGGATGTTATGTAGCTATGATAGATTCACATTTAACCATATCTTTTATTCACATTTGGTTAAATGCGAATCTATCGTTTCATATTACCCTGAGGATGATTCTGAAATATTATTTAGCCAGTTTAGTACTTATCGTGTGCGCTAAATACAAATCAAATACGATTCAACTTGACACTGAAGATGACTGCTCTGGAGGACGTCGAAAAGTCAGCCGACATAATTTATCTTTGGTGATAATTATTGCTCAGCAAGTAATTTTTAATAAGACCCTACTGAATGCGGAGACATCAAGGAATTGGAATTATTAAAGAATTTTATTCCAGTTGCCTATTGTCTCCGCATTCAATCTGGCCTTATTAGCAATTATTTCCTGGGGAATAATTTTACTGCCAGATTATGTTTTCCGCCTGATAGTTCCGTCGCTGTAATCCGTCGTTCTCAAGAGTACTCTAACCTGGATGATCAACCTCCAATGCATATTAATACAATTGTACTGTAAAAATCTTTATATTCTAAGCATATTATAGAGGAGGAAATACGACGCCCAGCTTGCGATAGCTCTCTGGACTGCTTTTATTACCTTACCTAGTAAAACAAGGCATACTGGTTCATTCGAAATAATGGCCTATTAAACATCTTTAATCCTTTTGCACTCAGTGTCCGATACATCGGACACCAGAAAAAAAATATACAAACGATAAAACAAAGCAAAAAATGAGAAAAAGAACAAAGAAAAAAAGAAACACATTTTAAGCGTGAAAGAGTTAAACTTTCCCTCTTCGTATGTATGGTTTATTTTACTCTAGCTAACATCTCACTGTTTTAGCCTGGCTGACGCCAGGAGGATTTCATTTGATATGCAAATGAGGACGTCCTAGAACAAGGAGAGGCCAAAAAAGTACGTCGGCAGCTGAACTCTTTCCTATTGCTATGCGTATTCCGTTATTTCATAATAAACAGTATAGCTGCATGTCCCGGGTTGAACGACTCGTAAAAAGCGACGAGGATTAGGGAACTGCCAAAATTTAGAATAAGAAATAGTGATATTTCGACAGAAGGCCTTCATCGAAGGGAAAAAAGCGAAGGGCCTTTGCGCGAAATGTCAATGTCTTCAATTCTCAGTTTCCTCACTTTTTCGCTTTATTATTTTACTCTGTATAACGCCGGATTCCGCTTTTGTTTTTTGCTAACGCCAAGCGATTTAACTTGTCAAAGGGAGAAGTCTCGGAACAAGTAAGGATTTAGAAAACTGCCTTGACTGAAAAATTGTATTAAATCAAGCCTTTCTGGTTCGATGCAACGCTTTATTATTTCACTTAGGATCACAGATCACAACTCGTGTTGAGATAATGACGAGGAAATGACTACTTTCTTGGTTATTCATACCTGTACAATTTAATCCGTCACCAGTAAAGCCACGGTTGCACCCACACATGAAAGAACCAACTGTGTTGTTACAAGTGGCATTTCCGTGGCAAGGGTCGTTGTTGCACTCATTCACATCTAGAATTTGATAAAATATATTAAAATAATTATACATGTTACTGTCTAATCACGTTTATCCTGTACAAATATATATATATATATATATATATATATATATTATTTATGCTGTTATCATTATTATCATAATAATTATCATTATCATGATCATTATCAACATCATTACCATTATCGTTATCATTATTATTACTTTGTGAATTTTCTCTTGCGGTACTAGGTTGCTTAATTAAAAAATCATGTTGAAAAAAGGACGTGAGATTTAATACCAATATATCTGATAAATCCGTATGCCGGCCATTGCTATTTCAAAAAACTTTTCATGAACAAAGTGACGACGATGTAAATATTCTTATTTAATACCCACTTAAAGCACGATCACACCAACATAACGTCAAGCTTGAAATACTTCTTTTCCATGCTGCCGACTCGTTCTTTTTTAGTGCTATTGGTAAACTCTGCTCCCAATACACTCATTTAGCCTTCCATGATGGTCTTCGTCTCCGATGTGGCTCCTACTGAAGTTAGTTCATCCCTCCATAGGCAATCTTACATACATAAAGTAGTTTTGCTTATCTCAAACGATCCATACTGCAACTACTTGTGTTTCATACCTGAACAATTGAATCCATTGCCGGTAAAACCAACATCGCACATACACATAAAGGACCCGATTGTATTGTTGCAAGTTGAGTTTCCATGGCAAGGTTTACTGGCACATTCGTTCACATCTAGATTTTTATAAAGTAAATGCAACAAAACATTTCAGCAGTGCCACTTTTATTTTGTTTTGTTTCTTTTCCTTTCATTTTCTTCCATTCGCTAGCCTTGCCTTCTTTTTTTTTGTTGTGCTTTCCCTTCGCTTCCATTTCTTGTATTTTTTAATCCATTTAGTTTCACTTCCCTCCGTTATATTAGATTTCATGCCACTTCGACTTGCCACAAGTCGACCACTTTTGTGTTGCCACTGTCGGGCAACGAGAGGCTGAGTCGCGAGACGAGCCGCGAGCAAAAAAGTCTTGAGTGGTCGACTTGTTTCACTTGCAGGAATTTAAGTCTGGTTAGCTATTCTAAACAACAAACGTGATTAGCATACGACACATAATCACAAGAAGGTCGTTTGAATATGTACTTGCTATTAGCGAGATCGATTACACACCACCAACTACAGTTAGGTCCAAAAGTCCACCAGTAAATTTGACGTGCTGCGAATAGGAGCAAGTCCTTCCCTGCCGAGAAGCGAACAGAAAAAAAGAACCTGGGAAGGACTTGCAGCAAGTCTAATCACCAGTAAGTATAGCTAAAAACGGCAACTTTTGGAAATCACATTCCCCAATTTTTATGTTACGATAAATACACACAATTTGTCAGTTTGCTGCCCTTGTAAAAATTCTACGTTACTTCGCTTGCCATTTCACGTGGAAAAATTAAATGTTTCCCTTTCACATGAGAAAATTGTCATCTCTGGTTTTTCACATTTAAAAATTTTTCACATTTTCATGTATTTGTGTTGTATGTTTACGTTTACGTATAGATTAATTTCACGTGCTTTTTACACATATTTTTCACATGTGGCTTACGTGAAATTCACATGTGATCACACGTGAAATAACTTGACATATTTCAATTTCACATATTAAATATGGGAAGTTGAATTTTCATGACGGTGCTTTTTTTTTTCATAAACCTGTCTGATATCAAAATTCGGTGTAAAAACGTAGGATGCTGCGTAGGCAGTATATAAAATAGCGTAGAAAGTTAAAAAGTTGGTAGACTGCCGAGTATATGTAGTAGCATTCTGACGTTTCGAGCAAAGGTCCTTTGCTCGAAACGTCAGAATTCTGCAACGTATATTTGGCAGTCTACCAACCTTTTAACTTTTTACACTGTCCAATATCCAAATTATTTTTATCCATGTAACCGTCAGCACATTTCATAACAGTTAAAACGATTATTTTCTGGCAAATGTTGAGCAGCCATCTTTCATCACAAGGCCTTGTATGGTAAGGCTTACAAGTTCACACCATGAAAAAAATCACATACTTCACCTCCAAATGTGTTATGCAACTAAAGTAGCCTGACATTTGTAGGCAGAGAAGGGTACGGTTATTTCTAAGTTAAGCATACCTGAACAGTTGAATCCATTGCCGGTAAATCCGGAATCACAGCCACAATTGAAAGATCCAACTGTGTTGTTGCAGGTTGCGTTTCCATGACAAGGATTTGAAGTGCACTCGTTCACATCTAAATTTGGGCGAAGAACGTAATAAAATAGACTATTTGTTAAAAGCCATCACATCTGAAACACTTGAAATAATTATGCAACGAGAGACAACTACACGCGTCGCATTATTAAACCATATTGTGTGCCCGTTTACATAAATTGGATGAGTTATATTCCACATTCGTAGGGATCATATCGATCACACGTATATTGACACTAAAACTACACGTACATTGATCATGATAACACTCATCTTTTCTTGTACGGTGAGTGGCAAACATTTTAAAGGAGACTATTTTCCTCATTTCTGAATATTGAATATTTGTATGATGACCTATTTCGCGATTCAGACTGATTGTTTTGTATCTCATATCAAATGCTGAATCCTTACTTAATATCCTTACGTTGGTATAACTCAGGCATAGATATTGCCTGTTTAACTACTCATCATCACACCTTTTGTTTGTAATAATGTTATTTCATACAAACATTTAAGGCATATCTAAGTTGAACGAAATTTGAAACTTCCGAAATTTAAAAGTTTTAAATGCAGACGACGATGTACTTTCGTTTGGAAATTGTACTTTTTCTACAATGGATAACTTGATGTAGTGTTCTAAATTTGAATATCAAAATGCTTAAAACACTATTATATGACGTGTTATCAAGATTTAAATCTACTTGTTCAGAAACAAGGAACTCCCGCTTCACCTTTTGCAGTGTTAAATTTATCATTCCTTGTCAGAGAACTCGTAGACATAACTTTCGATAAAACTATCACGTAAGCGCTAACACTTAACTATTTTCTAATTCATGTCAACGTAACAAGATCTCATCTACTTAATGCTGAACAGAAAGTTTGTTCATGTGGGAGCTTGGTAGATATCAGACGACTAGAAGACGTTCGTCAAGGTCGTTCTCTCAGAAAAACGATTTCTGAGCCCTAGACGAGAATCGAGCCCGCAACCTTCTGATGACCGGTGAGACCCTCTAACGATTGAGTAGGAAATTATACTACAGGCAGTAGTATAATTTCAAATAATTTAAACCAGTTCATGTCGTAGCTTGATAGTGTTATCATGCACTCCTTTCAGATCAACCCTGATGGAGAATCTCTACAATTTCTGAAAAGACCATACGTCAGGTAGAAAACGTTGTGGGAGTATTTGTATGTGTTTTCATTGTGCACATAGAGTGTGGTTTCATATGGCTGACTTCGTGCCATCCCACTATACATAGGGTAATTTTGCAAAAGACTGTGAAGAGCTGCTTAATTATTGATTTTACGTACCTGAACAATTAAATCCATCACCAGTATATCCTAAATTACATCCACATATGAACGATCCATAAGTGTTGTTACAAGTTGCGTGTACATGACAGGAGCTGTTAGAGCACTCGTTAACATCTACAGTTTTACCAAAAATAAATCAAAATACAGTTAATTAGCTCCAGCTTGCTCTCTTGAACCCTTGGCCTGGAGCCCTTTTGAATCTCTCTTGAACTCTTTTTCAGGACGTATTGTGCAACCTTACTCTGGCTAACGGTCGACAATTTCATACCCGTTCGACATGGTTTACTCTTTTTATTTTCAAGACCCCTTACTTCAAAAAAATTAAAACAAAGGAATTTCGATCTTGTTTGTCCTTCAAGAGGATATTTAAAATAAAAGAGAATTGCATTGTAAGTTTTAAGATACTTTAGTTTGTTCTCCAAATCATGAGTTTTTTTTGCTATAAGTAAATTAAATCCTTCCTGTCAGCCTAGGTCCTCATTGACCTATGGAGACTTTAGTATTTAACTCCAGCTATCACCAGACGATTTTACTCGTCAAGGGGAAAGTCCTCCGACAGAAAAGAGTTAAAGGTAGGATGACCTCAATTTCGGGGAACAGCTTTCTGATATTTCTAAAACTCGTACACAATTTCAAGTTTCTGCGCCGAATTTACATGCAATGTTGAAACATATACAGAAAACGAACGTAAAAGAACATTATTCAAGTTATATTATCGCCATACTGCATTTTACATGCAGTTTTCTGACAACGTATTCTCTAAGTCAAAATAACTTTCTCTCCTTCAAGTGCACAACATTTAATGGTTGAGATTGGTCGAAAACGTTTTTCCAAAATGTTAGATTCGACGAACGAAACATGCAAGTTCATAAATTAGGGCAAATTGAAGAGAATCGTTCTTTTGACACTATAACTTCAGCTTGCGTATCTTTATCCATGTGCAAAGTTTCGATGCGGTCCCGTGTGATTTAACACCAAAGTTCAGTTTGTCAAATGGTCAGCAGATTCCATGATAGTAGTTACTGTTCACTGGTTTACGACATAGGGTAGTATGGCAAAGCTAACTGGTTTATGCATTTGACATAATTGCATATTTTACCTGAGAAAAATCTGATACACGCTACGATTGATCGGCCCTATTTCTGGCTTAGATACATGTTAAGTTGAGAAGCAGTCACCAAAATGCTCCGTGAGCTCAAATCTGTCGGTTGACGATGTTGGCGATGAGGTCCCAATTTCTAAACAGCGACCGCAGACGAGATTGGAGCACAAGTCAAGTATGATTTTCATTTGTTTCCTCTCACCGTAACTTAAATAATGATGCCAGTTTTACTCGAGTACACTCACAAAAGTAGTACATTCGACAGAGTTCTGCCTTAAAAGCAAGTTTACCAATCTCAAGCAAAAAACACACAGTGCAGCGTCAGGTTCAATGTTGTAGCAATTACTAAGTATGATGGACGAGGATGAGATCTGAAGCCAGCGAACAGGGGACGGGAGGCTAAAAAAGCATTTTTTTTTGTTTAAGTATTTTATTGAGATAGTGTGCGTTGCTTTCTTTCGGATAGAATTAAAAAGGGCATGAATAACTATCGATAACTATTAACAATAATTTTGTTCACAACTTGAGAAAAAACTGCATCCTTTATTGAGTCGAATAAAGATATCATTCATTTGATATAAACAAACTAGATATCAATAGAACGCAAATGCAGCCAACAGTTACTGCGAAATCTTTAAAGCTTTCGTTGTGCAACGATTGAGTTCTCATAATGTCATTGCAAGATGAAAGCTTACCTTATTATTGGCCGTATTTGCATCGTCATGATATCTTCCTTTATAGGTTATGCATACCTGAACAATTCATTCCATCGCCACTAAAGCCAATATTACACATACACATAAACGATCCAATTGTGTTGTTACAAGTTGCATTTATATGACAAGGATCATCAGTACACTCGTTTATATCTAAATTTTGCGAAAAAAGTATAAATTTATATTTATATATATATTTCACCATTTAATATCAGTTAAATGCCATGATGCATCACATACTCAGAACTAGTATAGCGGTAAAAATACCTTATTTTGAAATTTCCTCTGATACAACTATACCCCTTTTCCTTCAATGATGCAATCTAGCTACAACGTAGAGCTGTCGACGTACATTTTTTGACCAACCGTTCAGAAAACAATAGTTTTTTATAGAAACTGTGTAAGAATTTCTCCGTTAATTAGTTATACGTGTACCTGAACAATTAAATCCATCACCAGTAAATCCTGTATCACACATGCACATGAAGGATCCAATCGTGTTGTTACAAGTTGCGTTTCTTGAACACGGGTCATTAGGGCATTCGTTGATATCTAAATTTTTAAAAAGCATGATGAATAAGAGTATATTTTATTGCAGTCTTGCGTGACCAACCGCTACCGTTGGGAGACTTAAAGTACACAAGAACAGACGAAATCGGCTTGCGTTTATCAACACTTTTTGCCTATCATGGGTGCATTCGATCGATCCTCTTCCGGAATAGGAATATATTGCGGAATACGATCAATCGAATACACTCCAAATCGTCTCATGAGGTAATTTACTTTGTTGGTAACTTTTGTCCTACTTTTGCTAACGCACGATATAGAATGAAGGTAACCAAGTGGGTTATTCAATGCAGAAAAAAGTTTAAAGGTAGCATTTCGCCAAAGTTCCCAGAGAGCTCACTCCCTGGATATCACTTGAATCCTCAGGTCAAAATTTCTCTGTTTTTGTTTTTTTCTTTTTTTTTTTCTATGAGAACATCGTCCTGTTTATGGTACTACAGTTAGTGAAAGTGAGTGAAAAGTAGTAAAAGAGAGTGAAAAGTAATAAGTAAAAACAATGATCAGTCAATTTTGTCTCTATTTTGGGTTTTTTGACGTTTTAATTGTATTGATCTCGCCCATTAAGCATTTTATCAATTACGCTGTTTAAAATATGATACTGAAAGGCTAAGGAACTACTAGAGACCTCAATAGCCAGGAATTTCTCATTTTTACATGATTATCTTTGACTGATTGACATCCACCTGACCGAAGAAGGCCTTGGGAAAACGATGCCATTTTGCTTTTCTTATGTTACAATTAAAATTTTGTTGATATAAAAACACTATAGTCTTAACCCACCTTCACAATGTGTTGAATTTCCAGTAAATCCTTCTTTACAAGCACAAACGTAGCTTCCAGGAATGTTAGTACAAGTTGCATTTTCATGACAGTAGCCACCAAGGCAACACTCATCCACATCTGTATTTGATATAAGTAATAGTATACTACCTCAGAAGATATTTCCATAAGATCGTAAAAGTACAAATGCTAATCTAAACTTCAAGTAAACGCCAAATTTCTTTATTACATACAGATTTCGGGAAAACTCATACCATCTTCGGTGCAAATGATAACAGGTTATTTACAAGCGATATTATGTGTGACCTAATAAACATTACAAGTGCATGACTCATCTAATAGAAATTCTCACACGTGTGTCAGAATGATTAATTAATTACAAAGGCGAATACAAGGGCGATCTCGGGGCCACAAAACACACTGTTTCCCTCGGGCCCAGTAAATAAGTGATAATTAAAGGATTCATGCACTTCTAAAGTTTATCAGGTCACATATAAATCTCGCTTGTAAATAACCTATTGTCATTTGCACCGAAGATGTCACGAGTTTTGCCAAAACACGTATGTAATAAAGAAATTTGTCCTTTACTTGAAGTTCGATTGGAAGACACAAAAAATTTTGCCCAACCTTTTTCTCTAACCATTACTTTATTTGAAAAATTGATTTCAGTTTATTTAAAGTGTATATGAAGTGAAAATTATATTTTTCTTATATGAAAAATCTCTTGAAATTATAACATAACTCTTTTACATTTTTTACATATCTCACCTCGTTCTTGAGGTATCAAGATTTATTTGATACGTAAATTACACCTTGCATACGTCATAACTTATAATGAGTTATAAAAAAAAAATCACGCATATCTTTGAAATTATCCTATTAAATCACTACAACTTTCTTCAGCTTAGTGTTATGAGGCAGGTACCCACAGATTCACTGTTTCATATGACATTGTACAATAACATCAACAATATTGCTAATTTTACAACAGCTCATTATGCACTATGACGCATGTAAGGTGTTATTTACATATCAAATAAATGTTAATATCTCAAGAACGAAGTGAGATATGGAAAAAGTGTAAAAGATGTTGAGTTATAATTTTAAGACTTCTTACATATGAGAAAAACCCAATTTTCACTTCATATTCTCTTTGATAACAAAGTAAATTTAAGCCATTTAAATGGCACCGCAACGCTAGATGTGCTTTATAACTCGCCATAATTAGCATAACTGGCAATCGTTTTATCATCACCACATTAACTCCTTAGTGGTCGACAGTTTATGCTTTGAAAAGAAAACCCATCTGGCGTTGGCCAGAATAAAACACAAAAATCTTCACCAGTCACTGCTGACTGAATTGGGCACCCAAAAGTTACAATAAAGTTTTGAATCTTGCTGAACCAAAACGTGATTTTCGAAAATAAACCAAACGAAATATAAGATGTTAGATCCTTTTGATTCAACCTAAATCAGATGAAGACATGAAACGATGATAACAAAGTTTATTCTTGCAATGTGTTCCCTTCGCAATGTACTTCAGTTCCAGTTTCTATCTGGAATGGTCAGGTCAACTCGTCTGTACATGGTCGGAAGCGTTCCACTTCGAAACACATTATCCTGCGAGCAGGCTGTCCTGGAGGAAAGGAGAGCCTGCACGGATTCTATTACAATTTCTGTAGTAGCGTTCTAAATTGGAAAGCAGCTTTCCTGTTGGCTAAGTATACGGACCATCGTCACTCGATTGACTGATTGAATATGCGCATGTTTTGTCTATATTGACTTGTGATTATTTCAACAAGTTCTCGTAATAGGCTTGCGGAAATTGTTCGAAGTACAGTATTTGTCTATTATTCTATTTCTTGTCACTCTTTAGGGTTTTCATCATTCTGATTCAGATCACCTATTTCCCGCCAATAAATCTTGAATAATTGCATTTGAAACAAAAAGTTTTTAAATTGACATCGTGAGCACAACAAGACGCGATTGGTTCATAGTGCATTTATGTGACAATGATTGATTCATCGTGACATATCGATTGAAAAGGTGTTACGTTTGTACGCTAACCGTTTTAATGGTTGACAAGTGGCTGAATTAAAATTTCAATAGGATCCGTGCAGGCTCTCGTTTCCCTCAGGAGAGACTGGTCGCAGGCTAAAACACATCGTTTAAAACTACCTGTAAATCTATCAAGAATTTTGTCGAATTACTTCAGTGATGTGGAAGAGCGATCAATAAAAAAAACGGCTTTCCAAATAGGAGAAAGAGTGTAGCTTCTTCACATCTATTATATTTCATATTATTACTATTATGATCATTATCATTATCACCTTATTATCATTATCGTTATAATTATTATTACTTCTCTTTAGAGGAAAACATTATTCAGTAACTGAATTAAAGAGTAAAACCGCCAGAATGCAAATAATGTTTGTCTTAAATTCTGGTAAATCCAAGTCGTAAATCCTGTAAGTTCATCAACTCTTTTACCAAGCCCAAAATTCTTTGGGAAACCTCTAAGAATAACGTTTTTGAGTGCATGTAAAGCAAAAAACTGCGCTCCAACAATTTAAATCTTAAAAATTTGATATTTCAATGATGACACAAGACAAAAATCGTCATGGTAATGCTGTAAGTCGACTATATTTCATGGTCATTATAAAACCTGGCAATTAAGTTTGATAATGACTTTGAAATAAAGTCAAAAGCTGTTGTCATCATTTCCGCCTTGTCACATACCCAAATATGGAGTTCTTAACTTCACGATCTTCTTCTTTAGACGTTTCTTCCTCTTATTCTTTCAGTTGTCGATTGGTAATAGTTTTGAGTGTATCTCTAACTGTTCTTTTATTTTTCTTTTACTATATGTATCTTGTAAGTGCGATGTTATAGACGGCGTTTTATGAAAATATTCAGGCAGGCATTATGTTAGCAGTATGCGTTATAAACCTTTTCAATGTAAAAACAAAAAGTAATTTAAAAATGTCACCTTCTCCGACGGTTATTTCGCTTGGAGAGTCTGATACAAAAAAGGAGTGTTGAAAAGTCCCTGTCATTCTCTTAAATCGGTCAATACGACCAGCTGTGCTATCAAGAATGTAAAAATCTTCCTCGCCAATCGCCATTTTTACTGCACTGGTTGGACCAGGATATTTTTTCAACATGGTTGTTGAACCATTATAGAACGTTTCCATGACTTCATAACTCTGATCAGTATCTTCGTAATTTACCCAATAGATCACTTGGTTTTCATAATCCACCGACAAACAGAGTGGACTGCTGTTGTTGGAAAATATTATCCGAGTCGTGTCAGACTCCAGAAAGTACTGCAGAATGTCAGCATCAGTTGCATCTGTGAAGAACAACGATCTAGTCGAAGAAAATTGAATTTCAAACTCAATGCAAATTGTAGAAGGCATAGAATATAAGATTTCATGCTACTCACACTTGTTAAAAGTTTATCTCATAATACCTTCTTAACGTCACGTTATTATTTGTTGTTCATTTTTCTGAATTTTTCTTTTTAAGAATTAACTCAACGTTTGTGTACTTAAACTTCATAACGCAGTGTTGTTCTAGTTTTTAACACTACGTAGATTATTGTTCTGCGTAATCGAATCAACATGTAACTCACTTGTTTAAGATGTCGATATCAAGGTCATCGATGCTTGTACCTAGTGAAGTTTTCACTTCAGCAACAGTCCCATTCTCAAGCTCCACAGATTTAATTGTTCGGAGCAAACTGGTTATGTAGTAGACCTTCCTTGCCACAGGGTCAACAGTAAATCGGTGAAGGGAGGGTGATGATGCAATGCTTGTAATATCACTTCCATCTAATTTTACCGTTCTAAGATTATTATCATCTCCGAAATATATAATCC
>JBAHVQ010199831.1:0-13377 GCA_036872915.1 Nanipora kamurai
TGTGCGATGTACACATCAACAAACAACTGTAATCTAAATCCACCCTACAATTTCACAAGTTGGGCTTTTCTAAATTTACCTCTTCGTCCTCTTTATCACTTTGTTTCTGTTCACTCATTACCAACTCCTCTCCAGCTTCAACTTTCTCACGAACATGAAGAAACAACGACTAATAATAACAAATAATAGAAAGGATCAGTATCACACGGTGAATGTAACCTTATGCAACCCATTCCCTTTTTTCTCTTCTTAACCTCGCGAAATAACGTCAAGGGTAAATCACGATAATTTTAGTCGTTGCAACTGGTGGCCACACATACTTGGATTTAAAAAGATCTCATGACCGAACGGGTTACTTTTTAATAATTTTCACCAAGGCTACTCACACAGACACACACGAACAGAGCCATATATCTAATAAAGACGCTTACAGCCGCCCTTTCGGGTCGCAAGCAGAGGCCCTGCACCAACACAACAACCAACTAGAACACCTAAACGAACAAACAGTTGCACCAACACGAGTTCAAGCACCAACACCTCTAACGACCCTAACCACAGGGACTTTAAGATCTAGGACATCGACTTCACCTACGACGTCGTTTAAAATTTCAGCATCTAAAGAAAGAACGGTTAATTGACCGCCGTGATTGATACTTCTGGTTTGCTTAGTGCATTCTAAAACGCACCGGTCCTCCAACAACGACTGTAGTCTCTGGTTAAATTCAATCTCAATAATAGCGTCCGTCCCTTAGGGAATTGATGTCGTCCTGAAGAAAATGGTCTGACTGGTGTTGAAAACAGAACAACGACGGTGTAGTGAATACTCCGGAGATTTAAAATCACTCATTCTATTCGTTCTGGTTAAAAAAATTTTTTGTTTAAACGTTGTCGTTGAAGTTGACGTCGTAGATATTAAAGTCCTTAATACTACCACGACAACCATACCGCGGCACAAACAGACAAAAAGGAAAAGAATTGATTTTCATTGTCTACGATTTTTCTCAAGGATTTCGAAACGGTTGGCACGTGAACGTCTCTACTCAAATCATTTCATGCTTAAAGGCTACGAATTTTGGCTACTGGATAGAATTCGGGTATCTTTTCTTAAGTCTGCGGGTCCCCTTATCACAGGTTGTTTGTTTTTCTCACCTGTAAAGCTATAGAATCTTCATAAATCTGTGAAATAAATAATACTTCGGTTACTAATACTAAATCAGTGTTCAACAATATTGTACAAAAAAAGTTATACAAGCTAATGGACTGTCGTTATTACAAATTAATTAAAATTAATTAAAGTATTGCATGCAGAGCCTTTAGATTCATACGACAACCTAATTTGGTTGAAAGCTGACGCTAACTGAGGAGACGATATCAGACAATACGCCGGGGGAGGCTTTTTCCTGGACTGTAAAAGAGTCCGCTGCATGACGGTACCATCGGCCCTTCTACAACAAAAGAAATAGTTCCCTCTCCCACACTACCGTCTGATATGCAGGTTTGCCAATCAGCGGAACTGCATCGATTTTTCGACGTTTAAGTCTGCACAAATCTATCCGTAACCTTTGAAGGTTTGCATACAAAGCAGAAGAATAACGTAGAATATAAACGTTAGCAATATATATACGTTTTCATTAGGGAAACCCAAAACATTATCACCACACTAAATACAAACTATGATTGGTTCAAAAACGTCGACATTTTAGGAAGGAATTCTGTGTCTACCAAGAACGATAACGGTGTTTTAATGACACAATTGACATAAAACTATACCTCCCGTTATACAGCCAATATACGAGACACAGAAAAGCCGAAAGAGAGAGAAAAAGAGAAAGAGAAAGAGAGAAAGAGAAAAGATGGACATGGGTGTAAAAAATACTTTGCTTTCGCCTCACTGTTAGTTTTTCTTTAATGTATTTTTCTCGTGGCTACCCACGGTGGTCATGTTACCTTTCTCGTATGCAGCGTATGGCACATTGTCTAAGCTCAACGTTGTGCTCAACAGGTGATGAAAATGTTCACCATATGGAGTAAATATGGGATCAGCCGCCCCACGCCATAACCAATTTGTATCAATTTCTCAATTAAATTTCATGATTACTATCTTTTACCCACCGACTAAGCAGAAGAGTCGACAGCATTAAAAAGCACCGCACATAAAATAACAAAAAACGTTGGATCTGTTTTATGTCATTGCCATCGTAAACAAGTTTGCTATTTCTATATTGCGTGATAGTAATACTAATTGTCCTTTCCTGATTGTCCATTTTCAACACCTTCAACTTAATTACAAATTCCGGCACTTTAATAACGACTATAGATAGAAATTAATCAACTAGACTGAAACATTACCGTTTACGTAGATAAAAACATGTAACTTCGGATGTTTATGGAGTATTTTTCAACAAAATACTGTTTGAAGACTGGCACGAAATAAATAAAACCCAATGCATATTAATATAAAAAAAAAATTGGCTCAAACAGTGTTCAAAATAACTTTAAAACTGGTCGTTACCTACCACTGCCATTTTGTTGGAAGTTGTGTTGTGTTGTTTTACCATTTGTGACACCATTTAATTTAATTTTATCGCACTGTCGGATGTCAATAACGCATTTTGACTTAATCAGACGAGGGCTAAGGAAGTTATAAGTAATCAACTTACGATAGATCCTTCTATGTTGTACATTTGTGCATTTCTACACATCAACATAAAATCGCTCTGTAGGTCATCAAGACTACGGTAGCGGTGAGCATTGATTCTTTCCTGGAAACAATGTCAGATAGACAAAGTATGTATCACTATAAAATTCATATCTAATAAAATTCATATGATTATCTTGGTGCAACATGTCTACACATATTTAGGTTGAATACCTCTACAAGAACAGTGGCACCAGGAAAATCTAACGTACGTCGATGCCCATCAACCTTTTAGTCATTATAGCGCGGAATTAATCAAATTCTAATGTTACAATGATAGATCTAATTTAATAACCTCAAATTTAATAAGCACATTCCTAAAGCGAAAGGGATAGCCCCTCCTTGTACGACTTTCCATCTCGATCGAACGAGAAACCATTCTGACTCTAAAGCCACTGTACTCGGGATAGAACATCATCCTCTGTAGTTGTTCGCCTCCTAGATCCGTGTCCAAGGTCTCCTTTTCCACCGCTTGTTTTCTCCGCAGTTACCCTCTACTTTTTCTTCTGGAAAGCCCTGAATATTACTTACTTTGATTTTTTTAATGTCAACTGGTTGTTTTATGACTTGATAGTAATCAGGCAAGTCCTTCTTAGATGGCAATATGGTGAAAATTTCCGCTAACGGCCGATCATCTCTAAATGGAGGGAAACAAGTATCACGAAAGGGCATCATGCGTTTAAAGTGCCTATCTCAAGGTTGGGAATTTTACGTATTAGTATTCTTCGGGGTTTTTTTGAGTAAAAATGTAATATATTTTGTCTCTCAAAAATTTGATCTTCGTGGATATTTTAGACGTCAAAGTAGGCGATTTGGCAGTTTTTTTATAACATGATTGGGAGAAAATTCACTGGTAACTAGTCGCCGGAAACGACGTCAAAGTAGGAACGATTGAAAACAGCAGTAAGTGATTTGTATAGAGAAACGAGTAATTTTTGTTGAAAATAATTCGATTTTTTCACGAAGATTGCCTCAGAATTGTTCGAAGACAGGCAAAATAGTTGCGAACATATCCTTTTTGTCCGCGAATACAGATTACAACGATACAGACTGAAGGACAGACTTTACGGAGGTTGATAGGTGGTGAATGACAATGACGCAAGCTAGCAAAGTGCGTCCAGCCACATAATAGATAAACTTTGGCTGACGAGGAAGGGATTTCCCAGTGCATTTGACGATAGAATTGAGGACAAAAAGCACGTTAAAGTCGTTCAGAAGGATGAGAAACAGTGGATAACTGGCACGTATGCAGGGGTGGATCCAGGCATTTCAGTGACCAGTTCCAAGTGTCGAAGACAAGTTGGGGACAAGCACCCATTTAAAATTTTGAAATTTATGGTCCTTGAAATAATATTTTCAATATTTCCCGGAGAAAAAATTCTTCAGGTCATGAAGTGCTCTATAAAGTACTCCGAAGACAACTTGCTTCACTACATTTTCAATTTAAAACATTACTCACATCAAAGAATATAATACATAATATAGCAGTAACTCAACAATCTAGATGATCTGGATAAACTTAAACCTCTCTACATCGGAAAAACGTGTGATTTCTTGTTAGTCTGTCTCAATGTCAAATGGTGAACAAGTCCTCGTGTAGGGTTTTCTTTGAGCATGCATTTACAGCTGACCAGTTCACAACCAATTCCACTTAATTGGCTACCCAGTCAGAGTAAATTTTGACTAATTCACGACCAGTTCCACTTAAAACGCGACCTAGAAAAAGTAATTTGATACTGGAGCACATCAAACGCAGATAAACAAGACTGCGATTGTGAGTCAAAAATATAAAAAATGAGCAGAAATCTTATGAACTTAGCGGATGGTTTTGCAGGAAATTTTGGTAGAAGTCTTCAAGAATTTTTTCAACGAACTTTGACTGATTTACTGGAGCTGGTGGCACTATTCTAGATCCACCCCTGCGTAAGATTACTATTTTCTTATTCGCCCTTGAACGTATCAACTTTTTGATGTGTTCAATATTTGACAGCCTGCGTGCAGTGTCGACAGGCTAATATTTTGGTAAAGGAATAAGTGTAGCGGAACTGTTGTACGGAGTATTTTAGAAGTTAAAAGAATGTCAGTGCTGTACCAAAATAAATGCCCCTATTCAGTTGCTTACTGTGCCTTTCGAGCGATCAACGAAGCTTTTCAATCGACATTAGTCGCTATTTCAGATTCATCCTCAGGGTAACATCAAGCGGAAGTTTCATATCTTTTCACTAGGCATGAATAGACCGTCAGGATGAACTAAAGTAAACATTTTTAGTTCGTCTGGTAGTAAATATTTTGTGAAGCTGGGTAATTCGTGATCTAATTGTCTTAATCGTTTAGTTTACCGATGCATCGAGTCTCAATTTACGGATGGTATACCCTACCTATACTGAAACCCTTAATAGTGAGTAACTGGTTTCCAAATTTAATATTCGACCGAAGTGTACTGATAAATATATATATGACCTCAGCATAGAATACGGAGGACCAACATTATCCACAACAACAACAATCACCGCAATGATACGTCCAGTATTGTTATTCGGAACAAATAGAGGACGTTCGTCAAGCTCGTTTACTCACAAAAACGATTTCTGAGCCCTGGACGGGAATCGAACCCGCAACCTTCTGATGACCGGTGAGATGCTCTAACCATTGAGCTACTATGACTCAGATGGCAAGCTAGGCTGCAGGTTCATCATATGTACTGCCTAAGCGGAGGTCACGATATGATAATAATGATGGAATAATTATACACTAAACAGTAAGCCTGCTCATGTGGAAGCTTGGTAAATATCAGCGCTCATGAGCTCCCACATGAGCAGGCTTACTGTTCAGTGTTTAAGTATTGTTATTCTTTGTAATTTGATTCTCTGAAGTTGATGCAAGTATTGCGACAAAACGCCGCAAAAGTTAAATGTTAATAAATACTATGTGCATTATTGTTGTTATGAATAACCCGTTCCTCCGTATTCTACGCTGGGATCTTGTATTTATTACGATACTTCAAAGGAAGATTAACTTAGAAATGAACTTGCAGCAAAGCGTAAACAAGGTAGCCCTTTTGGGGAGTTACGTTTATACTTCGGGAACGAACTTTCTTGCTATTCAGGCTTCGACACAGGCAATAATTCAGCACAGCAATTACATTCTTTTGGATTCTAAAGATGCTCACTACAACAATATCAACATGACGACAGTTGCTACATTTACACCTTCAAAATTATAGAACGTATTTATCAAAAAAAGTTGATACGAGCTAGGCAAACAAGAACATAATAGTCTTACGTACCGGTCATCGACTCTTCTAAATCACCCAAAAGTAATTCTAAGCGTTTTTCTTCCCCAGTTCATTCGTCTGGTGTACCAGGAAATCCATTCTTCGTCGGACTTTGTGGGCTTGCGTCATTGTCATACATCTGCTTCGACCTTCGTGAAAATTTTGCTTTTGTCTTGTTTGCTGTAATCGGATTTGCATAAGAGGAACACACGCCCACATGCGTTTCTGCCTGTTTTCGAACAATTTTGAGGACTTCTTCGTGAAAAATTCGAATTATTTTCAACTGAGACTTCGCGTTTCTCTATACAAATAACTTTAATACGTTGTTTTCAATCGTTCCTACTCCGACGTCATTTTCGGTGACCAGCTACCGGTGATTTTTCTCCCGAAACTGCCAAATAGCCAACTTTGACGTCTAAATCTCCATGAAGATCAAATTTTTGAAAGACAAGATATCTTACATTTTTACTCAAAAAAGCCAGAGAATGCCAATACGTACAATCCCACGACAGGTGAAACAAAACGCAATAATAAAAGCCAATAAATAAGGTCTTACTCGTCCTTGTATTGAACAATGAATTTGACGATCTTTTTCATCTGTTTTTTGAGTTCAGATGATATAACAGGCAATTTGCCTAGAATTGAAAAAAACGGGAAAGCAAAAAAAGCTGGTGATCAAGAAATGGAGAAAAATTACGAACTAATGTTTGCTTGCTTATTACTATAAGCAGACCAACGCGAGATGACAAAATTTCAGAAATCGTCTAGTAACTGAAATGTATTTCTTCTACTTCGTGTGCCATTGATATACATTCATTGTTTTCGTTATTTCCTAAACAGCGTTTACATCGAAAACAATTAAGTGAAAGTAAATTTTCGAGTTCTATTATTAAATATTTTAAGACCCTCAAGACAGGGCTCGTAAGCTCGCTCTTGGAAACACCTAAGCAGCTCAGAACTAGGCAGCCAAAGGACTCGATTCCCAATCGGAAGCCCAAGAGTTGCATTTTTCCGAAATGATACCAGTTTAGTGTTAAAATATAATTCTGACACTCAAAAACTTACTTTCACGTAATAGAGATGTACGTCCAACGGGATTGACCTATGTGAATCCTAAAGTTTGCAAACATTTACCATTCGAATCTGGTCCGATCCGACAAACTCCGAATTTTCTGGGGTACGAAATTCGCCTGAGGCATGCTTTCCATTTACCAGTAAGCATTGCGAACGAAAAAAACTGAAGTCATAAGATAAGAGGTAAAAAAATTAAAGAGTAAAAAAGATGACAAAAAAAATAATAAAACGTCGAATATAGGCGATTCTTATACCAAACTGGTAACAACACGAGTTGAGCTTACGAACTTGAGTGACCACTGCAGATAAGTTTTCATATATTTTCATATATTTTCCCATATTCATCGCCACTCTATTGCAAACGTTGATTACTTATTTCGACGGGCGGAAAGATTCGCACTAGGAGCCAAGTGGTTTATTATTATCAGTCAATGGAGGCTCGAGATCTTACGGATAATTGATATTTAAGGGTTGAAGGTTTTCTAAGATTTGATATCAACGAAGTCAAAACAATACACTTCTTTGAGAAATACCAAATGACCAGAGTGAAAAGCAAATAACAAATGGATTTAATTAGATGACTTTTGGTAAAACAACTTGGTATACTTGATCCTTGTGTCGATAAAGACGGTTAAAAATTGTTACCTAATGATAGAAATATTTCTTTGGAAATACAAACTGGCAACGGCACTCAGAATTTCGAGAGCCGTACTGCAAGATGCAAAATACAGACAATATGTAGCGCTAGAAGAATCAGTTAAATCAAATATACAAAATATAACAAGTACCACATCTTTGAAAAGTGCTATATAAGCTCTATGCTAATTAGTTAAAATTACCTTTATCAATTGGGGGTCGACCTCGTTTTTTCTTGGACTAAAATAAACAAAAATAATACAATTAGTGTCCATTAGCAAGCCAATATATATTTGTTATATCCTAATTATAATCATGTAATATTGTTTCCTATCTGTGCAGAACTGTCATTAAGTTGTAAAGCGTGCCTGTTTTTGCTTATATATGAGTACGAATGTCCTGGCCAATCTAGCGAATACTACTGGTAGTACGGTCCACCACGGTTGGAAAAACTGATCCAACATTGTTCGAATTGAGTGGCGAAGCACTGCTAATTAAAAATTGACAGACGACTGAGCCATTATAGCTGAAGGTAGCTTGCAAAAGAGCGTGATGTTCAAAATCTCTTTAAGCGTAAGGCAACTGTACTTTGGTTAATAGTAGATGCAATGGCAGAGGCTTGCACAACTTTATTAGCAATTGACGTTTCTCTCCAACAAAGGCCTTCGCTCGAAACGTCACTTCCTCTATACTTAAGTTCCGGCAGTTTCCCAACCCTTTTGTTTATCAAAACATGTTGCGCGGCCAGAGCATGACACAAAATCGCACCTGTATCCGCTCTTGGACACGAGACATGGCAGCTCAAAAAATTACCACGAAGAATTGCCAGAAGTCCGATGAGTTGAATTTTTCGCGACAAAAGACAGCTGTTGTCACGCGTATAGCCTAATTTGCGTCGGCTTTTTAACTTACGATAGGACTTTAGTATTTAAAACCAATAAGAAACGAAAACAAAACCATTCCAGTCTCGTCTTTTTGACTCACAGCTTGTTAGCAAGCTATTGGTCGTCAGTGTTTGTCGCTTCGGTGTAGCCCTCTTTGTATTCTGGAGACGTGATTTTTTTCATGAAGTTTCATTGCTTATGCAAGCAAAAAATAGTAGGTGGACAAACGGGAGTCAACGGTCAGTAAACCGCTCTTTATTTGACACTTCCTAGATACGTCGACATAGAGAGTTAGCAATGAAGGCTCGTTCTGGTCAAAATTGATTAGAACATTTAATTTACCTCATACAGTTTTTATTATTTCCACTTTGATATTTTTTATGACCTGAATAATTTTTAAAGCCTGCTGTCTCTATTTTTGACCATCATATCCTCCTTTTTAGCCTTTTTAGCCTCCGTTTTATTTTTAATTGTTTGTTTCAATCACAGTTTGATTTCCTGCGGTGTAATTTTTTATATATCGTCGTAATAATTTTACGATGTAAATGTTTATACACAATCGTAATTATTTTCCAGTGTAATTATTTTATACAACCGTGATGCATTGGGCGTTTTAAAGTGTTGTCGCCAATGAGGCTTGGCCACGAAATATGAGAAATTTTGGCGCGCCAAGAACGGATGAAACTACTCGGAGCACAAACTCCCAGATAGCGAGAAATGCCATTCAGGAAATTGACAGGATAGCTCGGTTAGTTTCGGCTCCAGCTTCTGTATCAAACGACAGCAATTCTTCATCCCGTAACGTAGAAAGTACATTAGCAGGCACGTTGACCAATCTCAATGGCGGACGCAATTTGTCTGCTCACGATTCTTCGCATTCGTCTCCTTCAGGTGGAGTAAGTGCCTTAAACGAATTAAGACGTCGCTTCCCCTCGCATTCCAGCACAAGCGGCCCTGTTCGTAGCAGAACGAATCGAAGAAGAACAACTAGTGTTGCTCGTCCGAGTAAAGACTACGCCATAAGGGACATTATCATTGTCGGTGCTGGAGTAGATAAGACTCCTCTGGGACGTGACAAGTTAAAGTTGGAGCAGAAGAACGGAATCATTTCTGGCTTTTCGGTCAACAAAACGTGGAATGAGAGGGTATTACACGAGAAGGTGAAAGCCCAGTTCCCTGATGATTGTAAGGGTATTGACTTCGACTTTGTTAAAAACTGTTATGGCACACTTCTTAAACCAACATTAGCAAGCGGAGTGAAAATTGATGCGAACATTTTGTTGAAGTAGATAGCCTCAGCTGGTACGGTGTATGTTCGTTTGTTTGTTGAAGATGACGACGATGACGTTGATGAGCAGTTACCTAACTTTGATCACCTGCTTCATCGCAATAACCACGGTGAACCCCAAACTGGCTCCTGTAACCATGCACTCGGAGCATCCAGGGCTACTCAGAGTGTATGTCTCCAGAAATCTGTTTTCTAGAGCATGACAATTCTTTTTTACCAACTGCAAACACCTGTCTCAATGTTTTGAACCCACCTTATGCTATTGTAACCAAAATGCTTCCATGTGATGAAGAATTGTTTAAATTATGATCATTCTTTTGGAAGTGAATATTTTGGAATTGTTTAAATCGTTGTATGTAACATATAGCATTGTTTGCATTGACTGTTAAATTAGTTGTTATATTTACACAAATAATGTAGTTCATGTCATCTATAGTTATAAGTGTAGTATCTTTTGAGTAATGAAGAACAAGACGGGTGTTTGAAGCCTGTACTGTCTGTTTGTAATCATTGTCTTAACTACATTTTATGAGGTCAAAACCATTACCACAGAACTATACAAGAACGTTTTAAATAAATAGATCTATATAGTTTTCCTATTGGCTTAACTTTCATGATTTTCTGGTAAAATGTAGATTGGTTCATATTTTGGTTAAAATAAAAATGAAAAAAAAAACATTTGTTGTGACTGTTTTGAGGCCTCCAAAGAATAAGTCAAGTGTTCTAAGTCTATTAACGCAAGGAGTGCCTTTTTTGAGATATCTTGATTTGTGCTAATAAAAATTTTGTGCTTTTACCCAGTGACTAGCATTGGATTTGCACTGAACAGTGTTTTAAACAGCAGGGGTGGAACACCTTTTTAAAAGGCAGTGAGACATGAGGTCTCCCAGAGATGCCTGGGAAATTAAAACTCTACTGTTTAAATTTAAGTGCTACTGGTGTTGCACCCCCTCCCCCATGGTGGGGCTGAATCTGGCCCTACTAGGATATTTGCCACCCACTGGGAAATTTGTTCTCACTTTGGTTGCCATTTAAAAACAAGTTATATCAAGATAAAATCCTAACCCTTAACAAAACCTGATCCAAACCTTAATGCTATCCCTAACCCCAAGCAAAAAGTACATATATCATGTCAGGTTAATAATTACTGCGACATTTTCCTTAAGAATGAATAGTTGTTTGTATCACTCAAAACATTACATGATATTGTACAACATATAATGAAGTTCAACTCATCAAGGGACAAGGGCTCACCCTGTCATTTTACTCTGCAGGCTAATGCCAGACACTAAAAGCACTGAGAACTTCACTGAAGCAAAAAGACTTTTGGTAGTTCTTTTCAATATATTGGCCTTTTCAATAGGCATTACGGTACACAATGTTCATAAGTCTGCTGTGTCTTGAAATGTATTGCCAAAGAGTTCAAAACATTGTGTGTACGCTTGCTGACCCTGGTGGTTGTCATTTTGCAATGGCTCAGGCATTTGTGAAATTAACGCTGAAGTTATGTCATAGGTTGGTTCATCAAACTGCACTTGGTAATCTTCATCAGGGACTGAAGCTAAACCATCTGGATCAAATCCATAGTCTGCCATCTCTGTCTCAGTCAATGCAGTATGTTCACTGTTGATGTTTTGCAATATACCAGCATTCCATAATTGAATAGCAGAAAGGTTGAGAATTGTTCTCAGTTGAAATAGACCTGTTATTAATTTGATTGACAAATTCTTCTAGGGAGTTATTGATTCTTGGTAAATATATATGACGTAGACAATATAAGTGCAAGTTGTTTAATGGATCAAGGATACCATCCATTTCCATGGTGTTAAACAACCTTGAGTAAAAGCATAAAACTCCTGCATATACATCTTTATGTGTCCTTTCAACCCTGCAATTGTGCAGATGATCCACTAATAATGCTTCCTCTGTTAAGACCTCTTTGGTTGAGCATAAATTGAGCTACATGAAAATTTCCCATCCCATAATCACATCTGGCTCGCAATGGCAATCCGTAGATCTCAGTACCCTGTTGGAAGAGTTCCAAAACAGTTTCAGCTCTGTTGTTGTTCGAACATTTACAGTAGATTAGTAAGCGAGAAAATCCATCGATACATACGTGGATTACAAATTTCCATCTGATTAGTTTGTGGCATGAGTCAAAATGCCAAAGAGAATTTGGTGTACGGACACTGTACTTTCGACGGTGTATAACAAGTCTCCATCTCAGGGCAGAAGCAATAGGATCCACCCTAAAAATACACTGGCTTACCCTCCTACGCTATACACGTATCCCTCTGCTTCTTAGAGCCCCAATAAATCTACGACGTCCGAGGTTTGGGGTAAGAAATCCTCCTGTAGATGTAGAACTAGAATCAGCCGTAGTGAGCTGCGCGTAAATTTTATCCAAGTCATCGTCAGATATTTCTGAATATTCCTGAAGATCCTCCCTAACCCCCAACTCTTTACGTCGCCTCTGAATAGTACAGTAGTTACTTTTAAGAGGTTTGCAATTTTTCACCAAGAAAAATGTAATGACCGCAAATATTCGATTTGCTCTTTGGTTATATTCAACCGTGGTCTACCTTGACCCAATGCATCTTCTCCATTTCGTACAACAACTTCAGTTACATATGAATGGTTGTGAATACTGTTTTTCAAGACGTCGTTAAAACGAGCAATATGATGGTGCAGAGAGCGGATGTGGTCTATCAACCGTGTAAATATTCGAGCAATGGACCATCTGAAGAAGATACACGAGCGTCATGCTCCATTAAAGTCAACGTTCCGAAGCAATCGCATAGACTTCCGAGAGAAGGTTTCCATAGAAAGTTTCCGAGACCAAATCCTTTGTCCAACTGATTTCTTGCGTTTTCTGCAGAACATTTATCACTCCTTTTAAATTTTGCCAGAAGAGATTCAAACGTCGTTCATTTCTTTCCCTAATAACAGATCACCTGGACATTTTATTTTTGGAACTCTTTAGTCACCTCCACAGGTTGCGTATCATTCGGCTTACAAACTCGCAATGCATCATGGAAGCCAAAAATATTAACACCAAAAGATAATGACCATAAAAAATCAAACAGATACACCGAAAAATAATTACGACTATGTAAAAATATTTACACCGTAAAATAGTTACGACGATAGATAAAATAATTACACCGAACAATCACTACATGCGCTTAAAAATAACAGGAGCAGGAAATCAATCTGTGATTGAAACAAACTAACACTTAAAAGTAAAACAGAGGCTAAAAAAGAGGATATGATGGTCAAAAATAAAGAGACAGCAGCTTTAAAAACTATTCAGGTCATGAAAAATATCAAAGTAGAAACAATAAAAACTATTTCATGTTAATTAAAAATTTTAATCAATTTTGACCAGAACGGGCCTTCATAGTTAGCACTGTTCTACCGTACAAATACAGTAAAAACCCGCGTGTAAGAACCTAGAAAATTAAGAACCTCCTGGCAGAAATTTGCTACTTTAATACCCCAAAATATAAGAACCTGTTTAGCC